>BGNK01005610.1:7078-36532 GCA_003297005.1 Symbiodinium sp. clade A Y106
GGGGGGGGGGGGGGGGGGGCTGGGAACGCCAGACGCCTGACCATATATTCCTCACAGTATACCCCTATGGTGGTAACTTTCAGCTAAGCTTCTTCAGCCTCCCTCCGGTCCAAACCACCAAAATGCGCCCTCCCCCGAATCTGTTCTTGTTTAGGGTTTAGGGTTTAGGGTTTAGAAGACCGGGGTCTAAAGGTCTTCAGAAGTTCAGGCCTTACGCTTTGCTGTCTTGAGCCAGGGTTTTTTCCCCTCAGCTTCAAAACAAAGGGAATTTCATACTCGGGTATTTAAGGCATTGGGGTTATAAGATATGGGTATCTAGGGTGTTTAGTATTGTGGTCGTGGGCATTCATGTCTGTGAACCCCCGAATCATGCTTGATGCTCTAAACCCATCGCAAACTTCACCCCGGCCTGGGACACAGTTGATGTTGGTATGATCGACCCATCCTGGAAACAAGGCCCGTTGAGAAGAGAATGGCATGTGAGGGTTTCCGTGACAGGGGACCCTAATATAGTACCCGAAGTAGTAGGATCCTTACTATAAGGACCCCAAAATAGGGTTCGGAAACTCCCACGTGAGGATGTCTAAAGGGTCGGATGGGGATTAAGGGGTCTCTTATCTAGCGCCAATCATAATTCGAAGGGGGTTTGGGAGTATGTAAATGTAGACATGGAAAAGGACTATAGGGGGAGAGGTTTACTAACTGTGCCTACTCATATTAATGCGGTTTGCACTTGTTCCAACACCATCACCAGGGGCATGCCAGGAGGAGCAGGAGGAGCAGGAGGAGCAGGAGGAGCAGGAGGAGCACTGCAGGAGGAGGAGGAGCAGGAGCAGGAGCAGGAGCAGGAGCGGGAGCGGGAGCGGGAGCCGGAGCCGGAGCAGGAGCAGGAGCAGGAGGAGGAGGAGCAGGAGCAGGAGCAGGAGCAGGAGCAGGAGCAGGAGCAGGAGCATTAGCAGCAGCAGTAGCAGCAGTAGTAGCAGTAGTAGCAGTGGTAGCAGTGGTAGCAGTGGTAGCAGTCGTAGCAGTAGTAGCAGTAGTAGCAGTAGTAGCAGTAGCAGTCGTAGTTTAGCAGCAGCAGCAGCAGGAGGAGGAGGACAAGTAGTAGTAGCAGTAGTAGTGTAGTATTGGTTGTTGTTTTGTAGAAGTAGACGCAGCTGTAGCGCAGTCGTGTAACAGTAGCATCAACGAGAGGGGTAGCAGCTGGTAGCAGTGGCATGCAGTGGCCAGGAAGGTCAATGATTCCTCCTTGAACCCTTTGCTGTTCAAATTGCCTGAAGGTTCACTGTTTCAGCACTCACACTCGGACAAAGCTGGGCGAGGTTCCTAAGGGTTTTCGGAGTTTGGGGATGCCGTCTTGAAGCCGCTGCACCCACACCGGATGGCCTGGGATTGGAAACGCCTCCGCCTCGGCGAGGCAGCTCCACCACTCGGAAGGAGACCTGCTTCAGCTGGCTTGTAGTTTTATATGGGCCCCCCATAATCATATATGCAAAGAGGAAGCTCTTAAGACAAAAATTGAAAGGTGAAGGCATCTAAAAGCGCAGGGGTTGAACTCTGAGCCCCAAACAAGGTACTTCATAGTTTCTCTGGCTGGGAGGACCCTGCCGGGTTTCTTCGCTTCGAGGCGGGGGTGCTGGCTTTGAGTGACCCCTAGCGACGCTCTTTTCGTGAAGTTTTCTCTTGCCTTTGGTGCTGAGAACATGGGCCCTCGGCTCAACGGACTTCGGTTTGGAGCTTTCAAGGTGTAGCGAAGGGGGCTGTTGGGAAATCGCTATGTTTTTTTGCTGTGCGTCGGACTTGCACACTCGCATGGTACGGTCCAATGCGTTTAGGGTTTAGGCTGTCTCGCCACGGGGGGCATGGCGCCCTAACGCACCCAGGGGTGTGGGGGCGGCGTACCCGCATCCTGCTGGGCTGTAGCCTCATCACCAACCGGGGCCTCTCAAGTGGGGGGGCATAGACGCTCCTGAAAGGTTTCTGGGCAGTTGTTGGGCACCCCCTTGCCCAGACTCCTGTGTTTCTCTGCAAATTCGCGAAATCTGCCAAACCCCGATTAAAAACCTTTCGTGGGCCGGCAAAGCAAAGCACACCGGGCCTCAACCCCAAGAAATTTGATCCGCAAATTCTGTGAACTCTATGACATAAGCCCTTTATGAGCCCCAAACCCATAATAAAACTCATACTTCGAAACGAACCCCTTGTTCTAGCCCAATAAAAGAAGAGCCACAATGAATTTCATATTTCCAAACAGCCTCGACTTACTGCTTTACATGATAAACCCACGAAGAACAACTTCCAACGAGGAAGGCCCAGGTTTTTTCCATAGAAAACACATTCAAACGAGGAAGGCCCCGAGGTGAGCCAGGATCCCGGCTTCTTTGGATGGAAGGCCACACTGGAGGAGCCGCAGGGGCCCGAGAGTCTGGGCTGGCAGCCCTGGCGCTGAGGGCAAATCCGAAGACTCGCGTGAGCTCAAGACAGCACCGAGCAGGTGATATACAGCTCACTTCTGTGCGGAGTGTCGATTTGGTGCTCAGGAGCAATTTTGAAGCAACGATTAGGCTTAGGGCCGTCTGAAATTATGCCGTTCTTCTGAGTAAAGCCTGCAGAGCTTCCCTTCTTGGAAGCCTGAATAATTCCCAATACTGTTCCTTCGGGGCTCCTGATTATACTTAAAGTCTGCGATAGCCTCCAAACCTCACTCTAATTACAAACGGCACTTTATGGGAGTTTCCGAGAATAAGGGGTACCTGATTTGGGGATCCTTATAATAAGGATCCTACTAGACTTAGGGTACTATATTCGGGTCCCCTATTTTCGGAAACTCCCATATTGCATGCTGCTGTCGGCTGGGGTCTTCAAAGGCCTCCCTGAACAACTGTGGGGATTGCTGCTCTCGTTGCGGCTCGGATATTAAGCATAGGGTTTTGCGGATTCCTTATTATGATAATAGTATAATATACCCCCAAATCCTATTGAATTTATTTCCCCCATGGTTGTCCTGAGGCATGTATCTCCCTCACTTCCGCCTGCAAGACAGGCGGTAAAGATTAAACCCAGCTAAACAACATTAGTGCGTCGACTTGTAGGAATGTGGATTGCAACACTCTGCTTCCAGGCTCACGTGTCCGTATTAGGAAGAGCAACAGCACTTTCATCGGGGTGATCCTGCTTGGATCTCTTGGCCAAATTTCCGAATCATCTAAGTTTCGGATGCCTCGGACGCCTTTTCCGGCTCTGAAGTCTACAGGAAAGCGTAACATGTGGACCCCTCAGCAGGCCCTCACTTGCGCGACAGAGCTCTTATTACACAGCCGGAGGAGGCTTTGCTTCTTAATGGGGGCTTCTCTGAAGGAATCTATTATATATACATATACTAGTTTAAAAAAGGGTTCCATTCAAGGGGTCCATGAGGGTCTAGAGTCTAGTGTTTCAGCACAGCTGACACCACTCGTTTGGTCCAAGTGGCCCTTTCGTGCAGGAGCTTGGGCCAGGCAGGAATGGCCTAGGCGCGTAGCGGTCTCTACAATCTACAAGCTCCTTCTCGGAGACGGCCATAAACCCCGAACTCAGATTCCATTATGGTCGTTACAACTTGGAGTCGGAATGGTCGTGTCTGATATCAGCACCTCGGCTTTCGTGTGGAGTGAGAAGACGCCTGCTGGGAGTTGAGAGAAACCCGACTACATCACGATGAAAATCAAGACCGCGCTGATGGTGGCGAAGAACATGATAGCAGTGATGGTGATGTGAGCGATGATGACGATCGTTCTGTGGGGGCACGAGCAGTCGGAGCAAGATGCTTTGGAGGCCACTTTGGCGCTGGCCGCACTGAAAGGAAGTGCAGGCCATTAACCATTCTACACAGCTAGGGAGGTCGCAAGCTGAGTCGTACAGCTCTTCTTTATGCCTTCGCATGCTTGAGTCTTGTCTTATTCCTCAGAGACTGCATCTTCAACTTTCAACCCTCAGGCATCGCTAAGCTCTGACCCCCTGTAATTTCTAGGTTCGAGCGCGGTTGACTGCGGAACTGTCTGGGCCCGAATGCGGAAACCTTCCAAATTAGAACACAGTTTTGGGGCTATCGTGGCAAAATGAATAACAACCATAGAGGGACCACCTGTTCCACCCTCTGTAGCAACCCTAAGTCCCAAAGCCTCTGGTAAGCCCTGGACCGCTTCATCAAAAGCCGGGCCCCTGACCGATGCCCCAGCACGGCGCAGGCAGCTCTCCAGCCAGAAGTCCTCTGAAAGCACAGAATCAGACTCCAGTCACAATTAGAATTAACTGCTTCGGCACACAGAGCCATGGCCGAGTCCTTGATGCATGTTCGAAAAGATGCCAACACTCAAGGGCAACAGGATAACAAGGCTGCCAAGTCTTGAAGCTGCTTTGGGATGTATGGGTTTAGGGTTTAGGGTTTTGGGGTTAGGGGTTTAGGGTTTAGGGTTTAGGGTTCAGGGTTTAAGCCCCCGTGTCGCTTGCCCCAAACTGTAAGGAACACCCTCTATGTTGTTTAGCAAGGCTTGGAATCTGGGAATGTCGAATTCGGAGCCGGGGCTCCGGAGGAGTGTAGGGTCTTCTTATGCTGGGGTGCGCAAAAGTAAAAGGTCTCTGGATTTGGGCTGTATGTAGAGCTTTCGGAGGTGAGGGAGCAGAGCATGATATAAGGACCTTCATAATTAGACAAGTGCTTTGTGTAGACTCATTGTATCTTGACTCTGAGGAATATCAGTACTAACTACTCTCTGTCTCTTGATATTCGAGGCCTACATTTTTTTGACAAGACAAATGGTTTTTAGGTTCTCTGGTGTTTGGTGTTCAGGGTCTGGGGCCCCTCAACCAAAACCGACTTCGCCAGCGGACTATAGGTAGGCCTTTGGGTGTAGCCAAAGGGCCAGATATCAAGCAAGCTACTTTATGATGGGCGATGAGCCTCCAACTAGCACTGCCTTGCTAGCAGCTCGAGCCAGCGTGCTCTTCTGTATGGGTCGCATACAGGATCATGTAATACGTACGCTAATCCGAGTTGTGCTGCGCATGACCCGATTGACAACCAGGTTTTTTCGTCGCCTGATCAACCAGACCCAACGCTGCAAGACCTTCAACCCCTCGACCGAAACTTCCCAAACCCTACCAAGTCATAGCGAGAAGACCCACACCCAACGGACGCAGTGCCCTGATTATGGACCATACGCCTGAACATGCACCGGGTTCCTTGATGTGGTTGGCACATTCGAGCGTATTCCCCTAACTGGTCTGGAAACCCTATATCGCCCTTGCAATCAACTACAAAACCCCCTTTCCTCCCATATCAAACCTTTGAACATGAATGAACCTCCAGGTTGCCACGCAACTTGCGAAGGTTTGAGGGTTGGGCCAATCACAAGGGGCTTATTCGTGTTTAATGCGGTTCTATAAGGCTTTGTCGGTATTTTAAGGTTTGGGGGCCTCTAAATTTTGCAGCTTAAGGATATCAGGCGCTAGGACTTAAGACACTTCATGATTAGGCTTAGGATTTGAGGCAATCAGGGCTTTGGATATAGAAGACTTTGGTTTAGAGAAGACAGTCTGGAGAACTGGAGTGCTTGGGCTCCTCGTAGGCGATGGCCCCGCAAACGTCCCTTGGCTGCACGCTCTGGTTTCAGCGGATCTAGCACTGATCCTGCATCCTACAAAAACTCTGCACTGAACTCCACTGCAGTTCCGTTTTGGTCAACCCACGTTTGTTTGGGATCCCAAACTACGACAAAGGGTGACCCAACGAGGAACTACATTGCCGGCTAGAGGAAATCCAAGAACTCCAGACTACCCTAAGCCCGCGAACTCTAAAGCTCCGGCTTGTACCAGTAGGCAAGGAATGTCGTGTCCAGCTGAACGGTGACATGTTAAGCCGGTTTAGGGTTTTGGGCCCTCGAATTTTGGCACTTGGCGGGGCTGCTTCTCTTTTGCTCTCTCGCTCTCTCTCTCTCTCTGCTTAGAGTGCCTGAGATTGAAACGTACCATAAGCGTCGGTGCTCAATCACTCGTAATAGTTGGCCTTGAAAATCCTGATGTGCAAAAACAGCGGAAACACTGGCAAGGTTTCGAAAAGCCGTGTGCAAATACATATCTTCAGATACTAGCCCGCAGCCCAGGACCCTTGTAACTTAACCCCCTTGTAACATCCTGCCCTGTCAAACTCCTCCAAACCCTATAGCCCTATAACATGCTGTGAACCGTTTTGAATCCTCTGTGTGGAGCTGGTCCCATGGCACATGTGGTGATTTCTTATAGAACTGGGGATACCTTGTTTAACGGCCCTGACAAGAAAACCCCTACAGTACTTTTTCGGGTGCAAGAAGGAGCCTGCTTCCGAAAATTAGGGGCGCCTTATTTAGGGGTCCTTATAATACGGATCCTACTATGTTGGGTACTAAATTAGGGTCCCCTGTTTTTCGGAAACTCCCATTTGGCGTCTCTGCTCAGTTTCCGAAACTCCCAGGCCTACTATAGGGGCCTTAATAATTAGAATAGGGTGTTGGGGCCCATTCTACTATAATGATAATAAGGAACCCCCCAAAATAGTATATTTAATTATTAAGGCCCCTATAGTAAATCCAAGCCGCCACTGGATGGCTTTCAAGGCCTCCCCACTAGGCCGAATCTTTTGGGCAAGGGCTTTTAGAGTATTTAGGGCCTTCTTGTTCCCGGATTTTAGGGTTTAGGGCTTTTGGGCTTAGGGTTTAGGGCTTTTGGGGTATTTAGGGTCGTTTTTTCCCCAGGGCCCAGGGTTTAGGGCTTTCGGGGTATTTACGGCTTTTTTGCCCCAGGGTTTAGTTTAGGGCTTTTGGTGTATTTAGGGCTTTGGGGTCTAGGGTTTGGACTCTCGCAACTCCGACTCTGCAGGCGAGGGTTGTTCGGGTCGGAAGGGCTGCACATTGGCCACAGGCCAGCAACGGCAGGAGCCATCATGCTCTCACACTGACAAGCAGACGTGAACACCAAGCACAAGGTGACAGGCTGGGTTTCAGAGCTTTGCGGATTGAGTGGTTTAGGTGCGCAAAGGTTAGGGTTCAGTTAGGGTAGAGAGAGCCCTGCAGACTGTAGGGCCTCGGCATACACACAGAATATCGGATATCGGCCTCTCGCGAGATCACCTCGATGGGTCCATGCAGGCCCTCGTTACAATTCCTCGGCGACTGAAGTCTGTCACTGGGCCCCTGCTCTCTTGGCTTAGGGCTGAGTGTTTTGAGGACTACGGCTGAGGATTCTTTTGCCTCCTTTATAGTGCAAGGACGAGCGCATAGCACATAGCAGGGATGGAATTGAAAGTGTACTCACTATCACTACTTGGAGGTTCATGGGTAGTTATAAGTGGGGTTACAAGTAGGGTAACTGTAGTTATAATCCATATCAAGGGACTTATAACCCCACTTATAACTACCCATGAACCTCCAAGTAGTCTCCCCACCTTCTCAGAGCGCGGCCCTGGTGCCCCGGCGGAGGATTTGGGGCTCAGGGTTTGGGGTCTCGGAGTGTTAGCCGAAGATAAGATTACAAGTGGAGCAGATCGGATTCGGACACCTGTGAGCATGTATGCCCAAAGAAGCTGCAGCATACCAGCTACAAAGAAGACCTCTGAACGTTCGTTAAAGAAAACAGTTTCTGGCAAAGTGAAGGAACTAAACCTCACGGCGTGCTCTACTTTAGGAGTAGCATTCTCCCATCTTCTGATCTGAGTTGTAGTTTCGGCGGCCCCCAATTGTTTCATACCCTGAAACACTGTAAACCCTTAGTCTTAAACCTCGAAGTGCCGCCCAGGGCTCTGCAAGTAGGAAGATGGTGGGCTCGCTGGCAGCAGGGGGCCGAGCCGATGCGGAAGGAAGACGGTGTCCGCATCCAACTTGGTGTTCGCTGTTTGCTTTTGTTGAGCTTGCTGTCTTTGATTTCGGTTTGAGGCTTTAGGATTGGGTATTCGATTTAAACTTCAGGGTTCGGCACAGGGTCTAGGGCCTGGGTTCAATTTAAAGTAAACTTTACCAGCTATGGTAATAGCGAACCCCAGAAAGTTGGAACATAGATTTAGCATGATTCATGCTGGGATTCCCTATACCCTCGAAAGGCATGAGGCTAATGATGTTCCAACTTTCTGGCTTCTACTGTAGGGCGGTGATGTGCAAGATGATGGGCCGGCTGTGATGATTGACAGCATATGGCGAACCCGTACGAGCGTGATCGACAGCAGGGAGTTCTCAGCCATGAGACCTTCTAGCGTTTCGGGTGTTAGGATTTCGGTGCTATTAACCTCAGGAACAGGGCCACAAATTGATCTGCGATTCTAAACTGTTGCTGCTTCAGCCAGCTTTGTTACACAATACTCTGACGACACACTGGTTGATATCAACGTTTGCGACTGCCATTGCCGATCCGGATGATGGACGCAGTCGCGGGGACCGATTTAAGTTTTAGGGATAATTTTAGTGGGTTTGCATGAAGCGCGGGCAATATTGTAGGACGCAGGCTGACTTCTGGCAAATACGAATGCTGCTGTCGGCTGTGCTCGCACCGGTGTCCTCCGAACTCGAAATGCGTTTGAAACCATCTGCCCTGCACCCTCCTTAGACATCTTCATTGAAGACACTTTGACGGTCCATGCGTGGGCGGCAACTTCTGGCATCTGTTGGACTTCTTTCCATACCTGCACTTAGAGGCTCAGGAAACTTAAACGTGTTCAAAGGTACGGGGTTTAAGAATAGGGGTCAGGGCACTTAGGGGTCAGGGCACTTAGCACGCAGATCTACGTGGGCATTTACAAGGCTTCATAAGTTTGAGGTTTGGGTTGAAAGCCTGCTTCGAGGGTAAGGTCCCTGGTTGTGGTACTCCCAACTTTTTTCGTCTTCTTTATAACCTACTTACAGTAGTAAGCCCAAAGCCCTCTACTTTTCACTACCCTTATGATGCAACCCTGACAATCCCAAATAGAAACCCTATAAGCTCCTTTTCAGCATGGGCTTGGATTGTGTGATTAGACCCCAAGCCCTGGCCCTAAGCACCAAACCCTATAAGACCCTTCAAAAAGCCTCATTTACCAAGTCCTCTCACACCTACCTCAATCCTCAATTTGCAATTGCCTACAAGTATTTATAAGTTATACGAAATTTAACAGTAATGTATTATAAGTCCTTCATGAGCCTGAGGCCCACCGAGAAGGCTTCAGGCTGCGGGTTTGTTGCTCCAGGGGGGTGAGGGTGGCTTCGGGGTTTCGGGCCGCACATGATCATGCCGGAACCCTGTCGGTCGTGGCAAATTCTGAGGAAACGGAGGCTAAGGTCTTACAGCGCCTTGGGCGGAGCAGCCCCCCTGGTCCAGCGCTTTCTGTGGCTTTGCTATCTGTTTAGGATTTGAGCGTATTTGGAGTGTTGCCCCGGGCTTAGGGCCAAGATCCGAAAGCCCTGGGCTGTCCCAAAAACGCGAAATGCCGCGCTGAGCTCTCGCCCCATGCTCCGCGAAGTGTTTCTGCAAATCCCAAAGCCATGGCCGATACACCTCGACAAATGAACTCTGACCCAAGAAACCTCATAACACTTTATCCACCCGATGCCTCCTTCAGAATCTGAATTCCTCCGCCCTCTTCTGGCCTGTGCGAAAACCTGGGTGTTCATGGCGGTCTTCCACTTACCGCCATAAGCCACCTCCAGGGAGGAGATGGAATACTATAATATGCTATACTATACTATGCTATAATCTACTATACTATACTACAATGAAGGGCCAGGGGTCTTGGGATGTGATAGGGTGCTTATTAGGTTCGTGCGGGGATCTTAAGATGCGATGAAGGCCTCAGAAAGTGGTTTACGCTTGGGTGGCGGGTTTGATTGTCTAGGAGTTTTGTGTTTCCCGCATGGCTAGGGAGAAGCCCACACAGCAGCGAGGCACAGGCACCAGTAGATTCAGTAGATCTTCCACACCCTCAGCATTGGTGGGCTTCTGAAAACTTCTAACTTGCATCACGACACCACATCTGATGTTTCCAGCCCAGAAAAAGGCTTCCTGTCGAAGGCTTCAGGTCATAGTGTTCAGGCTTGCGCAGGGAGTCAGAATCTAAGCCTGCAGGGTCGAACTGTTTACGGTCAAGCCGCTACAAGGCCTGTCGACTTGCACTGTTCGGGATTGTTCTAAGTCCAAGGCTGCACCCCTCGAGCTTTTTTCGCCTCAAGGAAGCCCTGACTTCAAGAATCAGGGGACTTAGTAAGCTGGCTTTTTCTGGGTTTGGTAGGATTCTGGCTTCCTGACAGACTCACAATTGCAAAAAAGGCATCTACCTCGAATCACACGACGTTCACGACACCAGGTGTATTCCAAATCCTCTACCCTCAACTCTTTTTTGCGTCTGGGCTCTTAACACTCTAACCCTTTACCTTAAACACTCAGTACCTATTCCTGACCCAAAACGGGAGTCGTCAATGACTTCGACTTCGTCTCCCGCCTGCGTCTGGAGCCCGGGGATCACCTCCAGCAGAGGAGTGGTTGTGAAAATTAGGGTCCCCTTTTGGGGCCCCCAAAATAACACGGCACCTGCTATTTAGAGTGCCAAAAAAGAAACCCTAATTTTGACAACTACCCAGAGGACCCTTCTTTGGGCATTTTCAGGGCATACGCTCTCGCACCTCGGAACTCAGCCATACGAGGTCTCTCGCGAACACACTACAGGTAGGGCTTCAGGGTTTTAGGGGTTTAGGGCTCTCTGTCTTGAGATTCTGCGAAGGTGCTGAAACTAGTAGGATTTAGGCCTCTTTTTTTGAACGCCTTTTCCCGTCGCACAGGGAGTCCCCAGCTACAGAATCCACATAGTTTAGGGTTTAGGGTTTAGTAGGATCTCTTCAGGGGCCTCGGATCGAGGTTTCAGTGTAAAACTTTGGGAATGGGCACCTACGGTCGCTTCGTCACCCTTCCTCCGGCCTTGGGGGGCTTCTTCTGACTGAGGGTTTAGGGTTTAGGGTGATTTTCCTGAAATGTTCGCGATTCTAGCGAACGGGTTATTGGGACTATCATTGAGGATTTCATAGGGGCTACTATAGGGATCCATTATTCCCTAAGCACCAGGGAGAGAGTGCGGCACAACTGCTGCAGGGCGATGCATAGCTCTGATAAATGCACCCCCTCAGGGACCCCTCTGATTTAAGGATTATCGTAGGTAGGGGTATGGCCCCTCACGACAGAGGGCGAATCAGCATGATTCGGACGCCTGCACGCCGATCTTCAAGAAGGCTTGATGATGAGATGCCCATGTCGCTTGGACCCACCAAAACCAAAAACCCAAAGCGTACACCCCTGGAAAATTGTTGAAGGCCCCCTTTCAATAAACCCCCGCCCTCCTTAGACCCTACTACAAGGGTCTAAAAGAATCCTCCAAAACCCTACCGTAAGAGTCCATAAAGCCCTATCATAAAACATTACCTCGGAACCTTCGGCCTCTTCAAGCCCGCTGAAGACCACCAACACTAGCTGAAGTCCCCGAAGAGACGAAGACGAACCAGAAAGCAGGGCCTGAATACTCAGAGTAAAGTATGGGCAGTATAGGGTATCTTCTACGAACAATGTGAGGAGGAAGCGCATTTGATGGTACTACCATGCCTTGTATTAGAGAGTTCCACCTGCCTTCGTAACTGGGGGGATCTTCACCGTGCCGAAGACAGCAAAGGACGGGCAAGCGAAGAGGCCCTTGGACTTCTCCTTCTGACCTTCGACAAGTGAAGCAGAGCCCGTTTCGACTTGGTACACTTCTCGATCTGTGCGAGACAGTTTAGTGAAGTGTGCTTGGGGTTAATGCTATAGCAACTCGGTCCAGCCAGGTGAGGCCACTTGGTTCGTCGGTCGGTTGAAGTGAAACAACACTCTGGTTGGCATTCTAGGGTCATGCATACTTTAGCCTAGCCGACGTATATACTGTACAAGTTCATGGACCCTCGGGGGTGATGTTGACCGCCAACTTGAAACGAACGGTGGCAGCTTTGCTATTGTAGAATCGCGGCATATTGGCATTGATCCACCACACAATGTGTAGAGTAAATTGGGCCATGCGGCGGCTCTAATGACACATAAGATGATGGCGATTCAGCGTGGCTGAACCCCTGTGGCTCGAACCAGTAGGAACAAGCACTGCACTTTACGTCCAGTTCGACTGCACAGCACCAAGTATCAATGTTACCTGAACAATTGCAACCAGTATCGGATCGCACGCGCAAAGCTGTGTCATGACAACCAAGCCGGCTTGAAACTACAAGTGTCGGCGGCAGTGTGTACAAACCGTCATGTTTCGACAACAGCCACACCAGCAGCAGCAGCAGCGCAAGCAAGCAGCCGACAAGACGCAAGATAGATAGCTCCACTGGGGATGGTTGGAAGCCCCTTAACCGCTTCTAATTCCATCCCTCGTTAGTAGAATGCACGAATAATCCCGTATAGACTCTATTGAATTCAACAACCATAGTCAAGAATGACCTAGTCACCTAGTCTTGGCGCTTCTGAGGCCTGTGAGTAGTGGCTGCTCCGTGGTGGGCAGGCCCATCACCGTAAAGCAGAACCTGCAGGTCGCCGCAGGAAGCATCTGCTTGGAGGTCATTTTGGACAGTTATAAGTGGGTTATGGGGTCCTTTTAAGGGTTGTCTTGAAGGGTTCTATAGGGTTTAAGGGCAGTTATAAGTGGGATTCTAAGTAGGGTAACCATAGTTCTACTCCATATTAGGGAGACTTATAACTCCATTTTTATCTACCCATGAACCTCCAGGTGCCCGCTTCACCTTGGAAGTGTCAGAAGGAACGGGAACAAAGTGTAGACCTCAAATTATAGGGATCCGGAAAATGAGGACCGCTGATCAAGTTTCGTCAACGTATATAACCTCCAAACATCTCGGAGTAAGATTGCAACTTTGAGTCATGGCCCTGCTCTCGTCTTGAACCAACCTCGGCTTTACTGCTCAAAACTTCTTGACACGTGGAATATGGGCGAAAGGCCCTTGCCAGGGAACGGTTCACACTAACCCTGGTCAAAACGTACACCTCAACCCAAAGCTTGAAAATCCCTTAGGGTAGAAGCCAGAAAGTTGGAACATCAATAGCCTCATGCCCTAAAAGGTAAAGCATAGGGGATCCTAGCACCAATCCTCCTAAACCCATGTTCCAACTTTTTGGGGTTCACTGTAATGGTTCAGGGTTTCGACTCTCACGCTCGCTCCGTGAATGGAAGTCTGTGAGAGGCCCTGGACTAATTACACCTCCCCCACTGTCAAAACAGCGGTGTGGCTTGTCCCACGAAATCAGCCCAAACCCCCAAGCGCTGAGAGATTCAAGGGCTCCCTGTTGCCTTAACTAGGAGGCAGAGGGTGGAACTTCGCTGTAGCAGTGCCAAGTGGCATGTCTGCCATGGGTGGCAGAGGTGTACTCACCTTTGACCAGTGGTTTTGTGAGCGGGGCATTCCCCTAGACCTTACTCCATTTTGGTCTGGGTTTTTGCCTGCTGGGTTGGAAGCAACAGTGGGTCCTGAAGTTCTTTGAAATCCTCTGAGAATCCAATCCTCTGGGCCCAAGCGGAACCGTTTTGTTTGCATGTAGGTCTATCCTTGGTTGTTTTGAGGTTTGGTGTTTCTGATAATCTGATATTCGTTTTATCACAGGGTCGATGGAAAGTCATGTCAGGAAGCGACTGTTTCTTCAATCTCTGCCGAATACAGGGTCCTTACATAATCACCTGTGCCTGCTTTTAGTCAAGCCCTGTTCATCCACATGCTGACTCGACTTTGTCGCACAAGGACGAAGTATTTTCGGGAGACCAAGCCAGGAATACCAGTCATATATGGGACAACAAAGCGCTTTCTCCAAGGCCCATGCTTTCCACACTGAAACCCCATAAGTAATAATAATAATAATAGTAGTAATAATAATAAGAATACTATATATATATATATACTCGGAGAGGAAAGGCGGTAGGTTATGCACAGGACGGGCCATCCGGGGAAACTCGGCATCGCCTCAAAAGTCTCCTGAAGTACTCTGAACAAGAAAGAACTACTGTTGATGGACAAAATCCTGCATGACCCTAAGGACCCTAAACTATGGGAATTATGATATATTCCTTATAATGGGTCATGCAGGATTTTGTCCATCAACCGTAGCATAGCTTTTTCAGTCTCTGTGTGTGCACGTGTCTGCAGGTATGCATGTGCGTGTCTGCCTCTGTCTCCCTGTCGCTGTCGCTGTTTCTGTCCATGTCTCTCTGTCCGTGGGCATGTAGGCTTCAGGTAGGTAGGTGTGCATGTATGTATGCATGCACGTGCCTGTCTGCACGCATGCATCCGTACGTGCGTTTAAGCATTCATGGGTGCAGGGAGGCATGCAGGCACGGTGGGCCGGACAACAGCCCACCGTCCAGACGTCTGTCAGCCTTGCGTCCTAAATTCCAAAGGTTACAGCCCAGACATGCAACCATCCCTCATGCCCCAGGCCTTCTCGATGATTCCGTCGCCAGGCCCCGCCAAATGCGAGTCCTCAACACTCAGGCAGCGCTAAACCCTAAACCTAAGACCACCAGGGAGTTTCCCAAGAAAATGAGGGGCTACCTTATTTTGGCGTCCTTACAATAAGGATCCTACTATTTTGGGTACTATATTAGGGTTTGGGGTCCCCTATTCTTAAGGATCCTACTATTTCGTGTACTATTCGGAAACCTAAACCCACCAAAATGCTCCAGGCGGCACAGCATCCAGCCAGGGACCCGAAGAGCCTAGTGAACAACATAGAACCCCCAAGGTCTAGGGTTTTAGGGGTTTAGGGGTTTAGGGGTTTAAGGGTTTAGGGTTTACGGGTTAAGGGTTTAGGCTATGAAACCTTACACCCTCAAACACCACACTCCATGAAACCTAACCACCCATGTTAAGGCCCTTGTGCGATCCCGAATCCCCTAATCCTTGTATGAGGCTTTCTTGAACAGGCAATAGAATGAACCCAGAATCTTGTCCATCAAAATCAAGCCCCGCCCTTTAAAGCGGCGCTTCATCACAAAACCCTATAGAACCTAGACTCCAGACCCTAACCCCCCCTCCCTCCCAAAAAAGAAACGGTCCAGTCCTGGCCGACGTACCCCAATCCGACGGCGGCGAGCCCCAGGAGCACCAGGAGCAGCGCGAAGCGCTGTGGCCCCGCCTCCGATACAGCAGGCGTCGTGTTTGGGGTATAACTGGAAGGAGGCTCGAGTGCGGAATCTAATGGTTACCGACTTACCGATTGCCGTTGTCTTGCAACCCATGAAAAAGCCTACATTAAGCTTCGTTGTTTTCAATGTAATGGTGCGTGGCTCTTGTCGTTACGTTCAGAAAGGGCCCAGCTTAATTTGTTCAAGCCATGCTCCCATTTATGTTTTCATTGGTTGAATGAACCCCTTTTTGTCTTCACTCCGCCCATTTGAGATTATGAAAACGCTGAAGAGAGGGTAGTGAACAAAAGCCCTGAACCTGCAAAAGCAGAAATGAAGGCCGTAATGGCGGACCTCTGCAGAGGACCCTTTTGATAAGGGTCTTCTGAGCGGCCCTTCAGACTAGATCCCTTTAGAAAGATGCCCAGAGAGCCCAATACCCCTTAATTAAGGAATATAGCTTAAATCATAATATGAAGCCCCGAATGATTTAAGGTATATTCCTTAATTAAGGGGTATTGGGCTCTCTGGATGCTTGTCAACCGAGGCACAACCAACTCGCTGAGTCCCCGCATTATTTCAGCACTGCTGAAGAACCGACAACGGGTAATGTAGGAACCTGATTAAGAAACCTTGGGCCTTTATTAGGGTTCTATAAGGGTTCCTTTAAAGGGTACTATAAGGGTACTATAAGGGTTTTGGGGGGTTTGATGTAGGAACCTTATTAGGGTTCCTTATATGAATCCTACTATTTGGGGGTTGGGGTTTCTTAATCAGGTTCCTACATTAACCGTGACTCCCGGAAAAATACAGGAGCCTTAACGCACCCAGGGCCCTCCCCCTCGGAGACTGCCTGGCACGTCTCTTCCACCACTGTCTCCTCCTCAGGAGATGGCAGGAACGTTTCACAGCGCCTTTTCCCTAAACGCCGAATCCCGTTCACGAAGAATTACAAGAACATGCAGATGCTTGTATTTGGTCTAAGTGCATTTCAGAATTAAAAAGGTTCCAAGATCTGGTGTCCACACCCCCAATGCTACTAATCCCTGACTTGGCAGCCTTAAGCAATTCAAAACAACTCAAGCAGAGGGAAGAAAGCGCTAATTCGTGTCCTTACCAGAATTATGTGAATCCTCAGTTTCTTGTTGGCTGGTGCTTAAAGAAACAGCAGGATAATGAGGCAGCGGCTGATTGAATTTCCTATAACGAAAGCCAGGGAGAGCCCATTGAACAGTGACTGTAGCCATCTTACTTCATTATGTGATGTAAGAAATAACTTGCCCTTGGGTTCCATTATCCCTAAGTAGATCACCGAGTTGCTGAAACGAGTTATGTCAGGGCCCAAAGCAGTGAAAGCATACCTAGTAAGTTACGTCCTCAACCCTTGGGCCCCCGTTCGATCACAAATCCTGGCACCACAAGCAGTAGTATCGATACCGAAGCCCGTATTAAGGGAGAGACGTTTATTCATCAGGGGTCTACATTAAACCATAGCCCAAACCCTGAACCACATCCAGTAAAGTAAGAGCCTGCATCAACAGTCGGCTTTCATCTCTGGAGGCGGGCCCAAATGGCGCCAAGCGGAAAAGCGCG
Source organism: Symbiodinium sp. clade A Y106 (assembly GCA_003297005.1). Taxonomy (NCBI): domain Eukaryota; class Dinophyceae; order Suessiales; family Symbiodiniaceae; genus Symbiodinium; species Symbiodinium sp. clade A. The sequence continues at coordinate 23,844 of BGNK01005610.1, forward strand.
GGCATGGCTGCGGCGAGCTGCGTCTCTAACCTAAAACCTCTAAACTCCAGTTCCTAAGCACTAAACCCAGCCTCAGTACATGCTGGCTGCGAGGGTCGTCATGCTTGCAGAAAGCATGGTAGTTTCAGGAACTTAGTGGCTCCGGTGTCTTTGTGGTCATTAGAATCAGGATCCTACTATTTTGGGTGTTTGTATTAGTGGTTTCCTTAACCTCTGAGACTACCAGATCACGCGGGAGTATGGGATCCAAACATCACCCAGTTCTCCTACGAGTCATACAGACAGCTGCCTGAGCCAAAGCATCGGGAGAAAGAATTCGTCCGAGCTTTGGGATTTATTTACACCTTCACAGGGTAGCTACCTGCCTTAAACTATAGCGGGACGGATCCTTATACAAGGTGATCTGCAGTATGCTCCTTAAATTGAGGCGTATTGGGCTGTCTGGGTGCCTTAACCCTAAACCAAGCCCAGGCAAACAACAGGTGCAACTTATCAGGCCTGGCTGGACGTTAACACCTGCCTACTCGCCCAATAACGCATGACACACAGCCACTAAACCCTAAATCCCTACATCCCCTATATCCCCAGTGTTCCTAAATCCCAAACCCTCTAATACCAAAAGCCTATAACCCGACCTTGTAAAGCCCTGATGGCATTGCAAAAACCCTTTTGCTCTCGAAATCCCTCACCCGGCAAAGTACGGGGTGCACAAGTCAGGATTGCAGGGTTTAGCTGCCATTTGGTGTTAGGTATCTTAGCTAAATATGAACCAAGCTTCATTCCAAATCAGGCTCCTGCAGTCAAAACTCTCGGGGTGTTCAGCGGCTTAGGTGATGAAAACTCGGGCAGGGCTTCGTCCGAATGGTTCTGGAGCATGTTCCGGAAGGGACTTGTTTTTTTTACATGAGGCCTCCGACAGTTGCGGGTACTTCTGCAGAAGACCCCCTTACCTGGCTACCTGGCGATGCCCCGCCTTCCAGAAACTCTGCAGCATGATCTCAATCTCGACTTCAACATAGAAACAGTCCCAAACAGGAAGGTCAAGTTCTCTTGAAATTCCCCCCACATGACAAGTGTGGCAGCAAGGCTTGCCCAAGCGCTTCTTGAACCTGAAACGGGCTGCTCTGATTCGACATGTGCCCTTACTGCAACTTCCAAGACCACAGATAGGCGTTTGCCAGGCCGTTGTGAGCCCTAGAGCCCTAGCTGCATCTGTTACGTAGGGGTCGGAGTAGCTCTTATCCTTGATGCGCTTTGATGGGCATTTCTGTCGTGATTCTGCTACTGCTAAGTCTTGATACCATCTGTCATTACATGTTGCATGTATCATGGTCTGCTACGCTACAAAGTTTTGCAGGTGTTCCTGCGTGCGAGTGCATGTATTATCATCCTGATTTGTTGCTGTGCTACGCTGGAGGCACTTGCTACTGGCTCTTCATCACTTTCTGTCTCATCATATGGAGATGAAGCGGTCAAGTTCGGCACTGAAACCCGAACGCCAAACACTTCGGTTACTGCGCTGTTTCCCCGCTCCGAGCAGCCTTCTAGGCATCAGGCCTCATGCAGCCCCGGGCGCAGAAATCTCTGTACTTCACGCCCGCCTATGCACGAAACTCGAGAATGGTAATGCACATTTTGACGACAGGCCAACCGATGTTCATGAAGACGCTGATGACAATGAACGGTTTTGTTGGACATCATGAATCATAACCCACCCTCAAAGATGGCTGTACACTTCAGTAACCCCAGAGATCCCCTGTGACCCAGTTGCTGAGTTTCCTGGCCCGCTGAAGGAGAACTCTCAACTAGGGAGGAAGTAAAGGCCCAAGAAGGTCTCGCGGACGCCGTAACCCGAAGGCTAACTACCTTCAAACATCCTAAACCCGTATTCAAGAGCACGTTTAAAAATGGACAAGCCTGCAAACAACGGCATTCAAAAGGCCTAAATGCTACCATTCTGATGTGCTATGACGTCTGCTGCCGCCAGGGAGCTCCCTCTCGAGTTTCTCCTGCCGGACATCTCCTGGCAACTTAAGATAACCCGAACTAGGCACTGTTTCCAGACTTTCGGCCCCACAGCAGTAGGTAATGTGTGTATACTTTGGGCCTTCCCAGGCCTTGGGTTTTCGGTTTAAAGATTGAACAATGTACGAAATCTGCCTGAATTCGACGACATGGAGCAATACTCCTCTCTTGCTGTAGTCCCAAACTCCCAAACGGCGTTCCTCGTCCTCGTAAGCCGCATACAGATAAGGAGCCCTCCTTACCAAAAGCCCGGCAAGAAAATGAAGGGGTAGAGAAAGCTTCACGAAACCCTTATAAACGCCCGATACAGGCCTCATAATGATAGGACCCCAGCAATGCCCTTCTTCTGAAGCCCTTACTATACTGCCACAAGAAAAAACCACCATAATCATCACCATAACCATGCTCATAGTAGTCATAGTGAACCCCTCTCTCCGGGAATGCAGTTGGGCTCCTTGGGTTCCCTCATGAGACACAAAACAAGGCCAGGAGGACCGCCCCGCGCCGAAGCTGACCATGCCCTGAAGACATCACCTTAAGCTGCACAGGGCTTGCGACCGTAGTCATTAGACTAGAAATCCCTGAGGGTTCCTTAATACAACTATACTATGATAGACCCCAAACGTCTGTTCTAACTGCCCTTGTATATTGGGGTATCGGGCGACAGGCTCAGAAACCGCTGCAGATAAACACATCTACGGTGCTCTACCGTTTCATGGTGGAAGCATGCTCTTCAATGCCAGCCTCTCTTCGCTCAGAGGCAACACTTGAGTACCATGCAGAACCCACGGCTGCCAACACCTTGCTCCTCGCTGCTTGGCTTCTCATGCCCTGCAGTGGCATGGGGGAATCAAGTGCGCCCCAATATCAATGCTTGCTGCTGTTACAGCTCTCGCTAGCTGCATGTCGCGGCAACTCGTGCCCACTTTGCAGGGAAATGCAGCGTGGACCGTGGACTTGGCTCCAAACGTTTTACAAAAACGCTTGAAACGCGCAACTGACCGGTCTCTCATTCAGAATCTGCAGCTCCCCCCGATCAACCCTATTGCTACCAGAAATTCCACTGCTTGACACAGTATAGGACCCGAAATACCCACTGCCGGAAAGTAGGTCCCGCACGCTTCAGCTCCAAAGGAATGGCCTCAGCTTTCAAACCAAAACCCCAAACCCCAAACCACGCTTTTGAAAAGCCACTCATTTCAATCAGTCAACCGTTGCACCTGCAACGCAGCATATCATCCGAGACTTGCTGGGTTCTGCCCGAAATAGCAGGGCCCTAATGGCAAGAAGCCCGCGAATCTGTAAGGCGACACTCAAAAAGCATCGGACACAGGACCCTGAAGTGTCTGGCGGGTTGGGCTGGCCATTAGGGTGTGGTTACACTATCTGTTTACAGAGAATATGCAATGATGAAGCATTTGTTCTAAACGTAGTATAGACAACACACAAGCAATGTTCTGAGCTGTGCAAAGCCACAGGGCTACAGGCACCGACAACCCCGCGCTTACATGGTCAACTTGATCGTGCTCCGCGCTCAAGGAGACATACATGTATATTATACACTAATGAAAAAACACCGACATGGGAAGCGAAGACTCTGAGACCATGGAGAGGAATCAGCAGATCCTGGCCGGAAGGGCATGTGTGTGGCGAAAATTAATGTGTGCTCTCCAAGCGCTTCGCGGACGGCGGCGCCGCCCACTTTGACAAGGCTTGCTGCAAGGTTCTTTGCGCCCTGACGAACAGGTCGGCTTTAACATGAAATCGTGGGTGACATCCCAATGTCTAAGCCTAAGGCCCATATACCTCGAGGCCTTGTTCGAATGATTGACTTTCAAAAATCTCCTGGGCGGCAGGGAGGGTTGCGACTGCTTGTGCCTCCCCTTGTCGAGGGAGCCTATAGCAAGCGCATGCTGCTACTGCTATTTATGATCTATGATCGGAGTCCTCTAGTTCGGAAACTCACATATCAATGGACAAGAGAAGAACGGCGTGGACAAAAATGACGGGATGACCACAGCAAAGACAATACTCCCGTTGTTGCTTTCTTTGTTGATTTTGGTGGCTTTCTGTCACCCACATGGCACGCCGTTGACAGCTCTGCGGGGACTCAAGATCAGCAAGTCACGATGAGGGCAGCATACACATCAACACTCAAACAAGTCCCAACAATAGGATACGGGAAACGGGTACAGGTACCGAAAGCATCAGGATGTTTGCCTCATCGGGCTGAGTTTGGAAAGCCTCACTCTGTTTCTTGCACTCGAGGAGGGGTGTGACATCGCTCACAAGTGGTTTCCACTCACTGAAGTATGGACGATTCAAAAGCGCAACAACCAAGTGCAAGGAACCATAATGAAGGCTCACCACAGCTGACTACAAACCCAGGTCGTCCTCCCTCAGCTACGTATAACACAAACTACGAATTCACAGTCTAGCCGCTGTTCTGAGAGTGCAGGACAGCTCAGCTGTACTCAGCAAGGTTACCAACAAGGGGGTAGTAGCTTTAGCAATAGCAGTAGCGGTGGCAATAGCAGGAGCAGCAGCCAGTATCAGTAGCGCAGCAGCCCCGGTTACCCTCGTAGTCGTGGTCGTCGTAGTAATAGCAGATCTACGAGGAAGGAGTCTCGTCTCAATCATCGCGGACCCATCGAACACAGGAACTGGGAGGCTCGTGTTTATAGTTACCCAATCACGGTACCTCGCTCACTGCTTATCTTGACCCAACCCGGGTTGTACACGCTCTATCCAGCCCCTATGTATTCTGCCCTCCCTGCTGCACCTCACGGCCAAACTTTGGGCCTGGGACGTGCCCTTGCGCAGGCCTGGCTCCAGTTTTTTGCGGTCATAGGCTGTTGCGGTCCAGGTTAGGTGTAAGGTGCAAAACGGGGGCCTTAACACTGCGGTACAGGTTAGGTGTAAGCTGTAATACAGGGGCCTTAACACTTGGAATCGGCTTTCGGGGTATGTCATAGCGTACTTACAATAAGGAGCCCTGAGGAAGAATATCGGGCAGTTTTGCCAGTTTTAGGCTGGCCGACCCTAAACCCTAAACCTGGCCAGACCCCGAAGTCGTAAACAAGAGACAGGGAGTTTCAGAGAAAATAGGTGACCCCCAATCTAGACCCGAAGAGGCACTAACTACTTGGATCCTTATTCGAAGAACCCCATATAAGATACCCAAAGTTCAAGAACCCGCCGTCAAAACCTTACGATCTTGCAAAAAATCCTCTAACTCCAACCCTCGATACAAACCCTTTATAAACATCTTCGTGAAACTTTCTACAACCTGATCTTAAGAGCCCTCAAGCCTAAACCCCGAACCTTACAGCCCTTGAAACCTAAGCCTCAACCCCAACCTTCTGGACCCTCGAACCCTAAAATCCTTTTGCATCCGGTCTGCAGCGACTCTACCAGGAAAGACTTCTATCCGCGCTTAAAATCATAAAACCCTAAACCCTGGTGTTGGGGAGAGACTCTTAGCTTGCCCTCATGCAGCCAGCGCGCGCTCTTGTAAAACGCTAAAACATAAATTCCTGCTTGCAGGATCATGGGAAATAGTAGCTAAGCTAGGGTTACAAATAAGGTATCTACAGTCATAATTTCTACTTACATATACCTCCACTTAAGGTACTTATAACCTTGCCTACTATGTCCCATGATCCTCCAAGTAAACCCTAAACATCAAAGCTCCACTCTCAGGGGCCGACCCAAGAGCTCGTTGTCCTTAGCCACGACCTGCCAAGCCAATCGCAGTCTGAGGGGATCTTTTCTTCAGGGAGGTTTGGGGGTTTTGGGGCTTCGGGGTTCAGGGTTTCGAGGGGAGGCTTGGGTTTCTGGGCTTGATGGGTTAGGGCTTCGGTTTTTCCTTTCCTACTTAGCAAGAATAATCCTTTTTGTTGAACGAGGTCTCTCTCAAGTACCTCCCTATCTGCAACTGGGCTTGGGGACTAGCCCTAAATCCTAAATCCTTAAAGGAGCCCTTAAAGGCTTAAAGGAGCCTCTCCCTTCAAAAAGGACCCCCTTAAAAGGATCCCTCCTCTTACGTAAACCCGCCTGGCGCTGGAGGTCGCCGATCAAGGCCAGGTGGTCATCCTCCTGCGCACTAAGAAACCAGAGAGCCCAACACCCCTTCATTAAGGAATACAGCTTAAATCATACTATAAGAAGCCAGAGAGCCCGATCTATCCCGTGATTGCTTGGAGGTTCATGGGTGGTTATACATGGTGTTGTAGGTAGGGAAACTATAGTTATAACCCAATATTAGGGGACTCCATTCATAGCTGCCCATGAAGCTCCAAGCAGGGAAGATGCCCTTCGCCTGACGGGCTCTGTGAGGGTGCTGTGCGGTTTTAAGCAGCTCCCTACTTCAGAAAGATACTGAGAGGATCCCTCTAAATGAAGGGTTTCGAGTTTAGGGTTTAGGGAGCTTAAAGTCTATGATCTCAAGTATCTTTGAAACGTCTAATCATGATAACCGACCTCCGATCGGCGTCTAAACAGCCTTCTCACTCTTTTATAGCACCAGATATTGACGCCCGCGTAAATACAAGAAAGGTACCCAAGAAGGCTCTTGATACTGACTGTTCTGTCGTGTTTTAGAAGGCTAGGTTTGTACGCGGATGATGACTTGGTCCCCACTGCAAAGATAGTAAGAGCAACACTCATTGGACAATGTGCCCAGCGCCGGCAAGAGCAGTAAGCAAGAATGATATCAACTTCAAGCCTAAGGCCTAAACCGTACGGGGTGATGCTCGTGCGGCCGCATGGGCTCCGGAGCGTTCACGCCGATGTCCGGTGGAACCAGCGTTGCTGCGTGCTGAAGTGCCTCGGAGGGAGGACCCGGGCCCCGAATGTGTTTTGAGAGAGGACCCGGGCTCGAATAATTTGGAGGGCTTGTGGGTTTAGATGCAGGGGCCTTGATAAGGGTGTTCAGGAAGTGTAGTGCTTTTTGTTACAGGGCTCGTTAAGCTTCTTAGAGTGACATACAAGTGCCAGAATGATTCGAATAAAGTTTTGGTTTTTCATTATACTTAGCATAACTACACTTGGGCTTATCAGGGTAATTATTCAGCCCTCTCGACCCCGGTCCTGTTCCCAACGCCCTGCATGCAAAATGCGATGCAAAACTTAACCTGACTGTCAAATTCATTTTTTGCAGGCCTTGGGGCTGAGCCTTGCAACAAACCCTGCAGTCCAAGACCCTCAACCGCAAACCCAAAAAACCCTCAGCAAAGTGGCAACGAAACGGCGACGACTGCGGCCACCCGCTGCGCCACCATAGTTAAATCGTTACTGTATGCAAGTCAAGTGTTGCTCCTCTTCCGCCCAACTTCAAACCTCATGGGTAGCTATGAAAAGGGTTGCAGCACACCACATGGAATTGCAACTGCCTTGCAGTCCTCAGAAAGCTAGAACATGGATTTAGGATGACTAGTGCTGGGATCCCCTATACTTTACCTTAAGGTCATGAGGATTTTGATGCTCCAACTTTCTGGCTTCTACTCTAGATTGATACAAAACCCGCATCTTCTTGGAAACCCAAGAAGAATCAGAACAAAACGGCTTTCAAGAACCGCCTAGGAACCCTAAACCCTAAACCCCTAAACCCTAATCCTTAAACCCTATTTTTTTCTCAAGGGGCAGGGAGGACATCGCCCACCTNCCCCCCCCCCCCCCCCCCCCTCTCCGAGCTCCCGGCCGCCGCACTCGCCTGTAAAAGGATGCGGTTCTTGTTCAAATAATATTTTTGGGCCTTAATAATTAGAATAGGATTCCTTTACAGGGTTCCTCAAAGGGGTCTATAAGGGATCTATAAGGGTACTATAGTATAGGGGCCTTAATTATTAGAATAGGGCTTTGGGGCCCGTTATACTATGATTATACAAGGATTATCGGTAGGTCTGAGCGTAGCCTTCAGCCTGCAAGTCTCGGTTGAAGGTTGTGCAGACAATGGAGGCCCTGCAACGAACGGCTACTATCATTTTCAGTACTGTCATTGTTGCCATCATTACTCTTCTGGCTGTTCTTCAGATTACCATTTCAACTATATTCCAAGAAAACCCTGTGACATCGGAGCCTGAGACGCAGGGTCGACACCACAAGCCTACAGGGGGACTTGCCACGTGCACCTTGCGAAAGGCTGCTGCTGCTGCTTCGGTTGAGGGCTTCCAGGCTCGGAGCTTCAGGGTTTCAAGATGAATATAGGGGCCTTTATAATTAGAATTAGGGTTCGGGGGTAACGGTATGTTTTGCTATCCCCCGAATAGTAGAGGTAGTTATTAAGGTTTCTATATTACCAAGTTCTTTGAGAGATAGCATCTTAGGGTCAGCTGTGGATCTTGCTACGGGTGCAAGAGGAGGAACCGCTGGCACACCTCTCACTCTTGACCCAACACAAGCAAAGAATCGCACAAGCCGATGGCCCGCAGTGCATTCCGCAGCTGGGCATTCTTGGCGTCCTCGCGCAGGCTGCGCGATTAAAGGGGCTTTAGCCACAACCCTCAGGCAATAGTTTTCAGCCACCAAAAATTCTAGGATCCCAATGTACAACCGATACCGTAAACCCAAAACCCCGAATTCAGATGCCCTGAAACACCAGAGTCTCAGACCCTCAACGCTGTCAGTATACCTTGGAAACCCGATAAACACGGTACTGCAAGAAGAAACTTCCATACTATTTTGGGGGTTCCTTATGATGAGAAAAGTATAATATACCCCAAAACCCCATTCTAACTATTAAGGCCCCAAACCCTGCACAATCATGATGCAAACCCCAACCAACCACCAACCCTCAGCCCGAAGTCCTAAAACCCTGAACCCCAAGTCCTGAAGCCTCAGTCCCCTCTCCCTAAACCCTGAGTCCTGAACTCCTCCCTTCTCTTGCAGCTGGGACGCAGCCCTTTTGACCCCTAAACCCTGAGTCCTAAAGCCTTAAACCCGAATTCCGTTCAAAGACTTACGGCCGAGGGCTTCCGAAGGAAACAACGGCTGACTCGGACTTTGGAGCTCCGGGTCTCTGGGTGGAACCTTTTCCTCAAGGTTACTTGGAGGTTCATGGGTAGGTATAAATGGGGTGATAAGTGGGGTAACTATAGTTATAACCCATATTAGGGGACTGATAAGGCCACTTATAACTACCCATGAACCTCCAAGTACTCTCAGGGTTACTGTAAGACTTGGCTGGTTAAGAAGGGATTCCTACAAAGGTTAGCATGATTTGCTACTCTTACAAGAGCTACTATAAGTGCTTCTACAAGGTTACTAGAAAATCATGCCGGCCTTCGGAAGTTCGCAAGGCTATATGAGGGTTCTGCCAAAGCTCTGCTGCTTTCATACTGGTTTTGCGCACGTGTTCTGACGCTTTTATACAGGCCTTGTACTGGCTGCTTTCTGAACCCATCATCTCTTTTTGGCTCGTGGCATGCCGCTGTGGCTGGAACACTACGTTCCATTCACAGTCCCAGGTGCGACCAAACGGAACTTGCCTTCGGACTCCTACTTTACTGCAATACGAGAGGAGCTATCTTACTATCGCCGCAATAAGGTTCCTGTAAGGCCTGCAGAAGATCAGGAACTTCTCCGCGAACTCACGGACATGAAATGCTTGCCTTTCAGACTCGTCCTACATCTGAAGCTACACGAACCCCAAAAATCCGAAGCTTGCTAAAATGGGTACTTAAAGAAGCAGCTTTGGGATTTCTGTAAGAAACCCTGGTATTTCAAACTGAGCAGGCTCCTGTATCATACCATTTTGCGGGAACTAAGGTTTCTAAACTTAGACAGGGTAGGACACGGTGAGCTCAGAAAGGCGTACGGGCTGGCTACAGCTCATGCTTTCAGCTACCAATCAACTGTTAGCTTGGCAAGCTAAGGAGCCTAGAAGAAACATAAGCCCTTGCTAAAAGCCATGTGTTATTGCTTTGGGGAATTCAAGAATAACCCTGCGAGCCATGCAGGTTCAGGCGAAGCTCCTAAACTTTGAACCCTTGCCTTACACCTCAAACACAAAACCCTGACAGAATCGGCCTAAAACGTCCTATGCAACAACCTTCAGCGTAGCAACTCTAACTATTACTTCTCATTGATGTTACTCTCTCTCTCTCTCACGGACTCAGTCTCCTGTCAGCCGCTACGCGCAACAGTTGCTGGTATTATTGTTAGTATTATTGGTACTACTATTCTTGTGATTGTTATTACGAACATTAGAACTAACAACTCTCGCTGACAGAGAAAGTTCCGAAGTGGACGGAGCCGTGGCCAATCGGAGCCCTCCGTTTCGTGGCACCTCCAGCAGTTGGCTGGGAAAAGCACTCACGCTGGGCGGCATACTTAGTAATTACAATCTGCTTTCATATACTCTCATGTACGATCATGTACTAGAAGATACTAGAAGATCCAAGAGTCACGATTGCGGTTTCGGGCTTTAGGTACTTTAGGTGGCGCCTTGTGGGTTTAAGTTTAGGGGGGGGTTGCTTCCAGGAAATCTTCCCTGGTCCCACAGGTGCAGCCTACTGAGGCCTTGATGTCTCCAACAGCCCTACTTGCAAACCTTGCCCTGCAGCCTAGACACCGGAATCCTGTAAAGCCTTTAAATCCAGAAAACCCTTGCAACCGTGAGCAAAGACCCCGAAGACCCCCTACACCTCTTTCTACCGGGGTCTGGGTTCTTGATAAGGGATTTAGTTTAAGCTACCAAAATAGAGATCTTTAGTAAAGCATCTGGTTTCTTTGTTACGGTAACTTAAAACTAAATCCCTTAAGAAGAACCCAGAAGTCTACCCAAGCCTGCCTAGAGCTCCTTTCTCGGATGGGTCTCAAGACTCTGCTGCAGGAAGCTCGAGGCAGATTCTTCGTCTTCAACCTGGGCGGCGAGCGGGGAGGCCGTCTGCAGAAAAGCACTCTTGCTGCCGACTCTTTGTGAAGATGCTATGCAGAATAGTAAAGTGGCGTCATCAAGACTCTAACCCCTCTTCTTAAACAGTACAAACGGTGCAAAACTTAAAGTCGGGAAATATTTTCAGGACGGGACTTCGTCTTCTCCGTCGCTGTCGCTGTCGCCCTCCTGTGCGCTGCAGGAAAGCTGAAGCTGATTCGCGGAGTTCAGAAGCCCCGAAAAGTTCGAACTGTCAGTTCTATAGGGGCTTGCTTATCCAGGAAGTGTAACGAATAATAACCCAGCTACCGAGGAAGAACCTGTCCAAAGCATCCACGAACCCCGTGAACAAGCCAAAGTTGGATGCTTGGACAAATGCTCATATCGGAGTTTCCGAAAATCATGGATCCAAGCAGCGACTGCAGTACTAACACTGTCCTCACAACGTAACCAGAAGAGTTACACAAGAATCAAAAAACACACGACAAACTAGAACAGCGAAGATAGTCATACTAAGCACAATATAAGAACAGTTCATGCTAGCTGTTAGTATGAGCACTATACTGAACTTAGACCCCTCGCAAAAAAATATAATTTTAGCTGTTTCTTAGGGATTAAAGGAACCAAAGATCAAAAATTATTTGAAAAAAGCCCCTAAGTTACAAAGTTCTGCCCTGGCCCTGGCCTCGCTGAAATGGTCCGTAAAGGGGAAGGGCTCCTTTTTTGCGTCGTCGGGCTCTGAGGTGGAAAAGAGGCTTTTTGGGCTGTTAGGCTTACGTAGGGTGCTTGGGGTTTAGGGGTTTAGGGTGTAGGGTTTAGGGTTTTGGGTTTTGGGTGTAGGTTGTAGGGTTTAGGGTTTGGGATGTTGCAATGTACTGTCGAGGGGCCCACAAATCAGGGATCTAGATTCGAGCTTGCGCCCCAGAAGCTGTTGGGGGTTTAGGACTTAAGGCGAGTTTTGGAGCTGGGATTCAGGAACCCAGGGTCCAAGGCTTCGGGCGTAGAGGGGTGGATGTTGTTGCATCCAGCCTGCTACTGAGCCTTTGTTTGGCTTCAAACTTGCAGTGCCATGCATCAGGTATGACCTCAAACGATGCTGCAACCGCTAGCTCAAACCCTCAACCCCCCCCAAAAAAAAACTGAAACCCAAAAAGTTCCAAGAGAAACTCAAAGCCCTGACCCTAATCCTAAACTTTAACAGCCGAAACCTTAAACCTTGAACCCCAAACTCAAAGCCCGTCCTAATTGCTTCAATAGCTTTATAGGACAGGTTACATAATACGTTACATTATACTGATATCAGAGAACATGTGTAAGGGCTTCCTAAGGACTCCTCAGGGATGGGCCGGCCCAAGAAGTGACTCAGTGGCGCCCAGCCGTCCGCGAAGTCGAACCTCGGTCGTGGGATCGGGAGGTCGTGGGCAGGCTTGGATGACGTCGAAGGGTTCAGGGGTTTAGGGGTTTAGGGTTGAGGGTTGAGGGTTTAGGGAGGTGTTCATAGGGCTTTATGAGGCGTGCCAGCTTTTTGTACAGACTAGGGCGTCGGGGCACATCATATCTATTGTTAGCAGCAGAACGCACGGACTTTTTGTTCACTTGAGCCAAAGTCGTAACGTAGGTAAAACACTAATATACGCACACAAAAGGATTAAAAACACCCCCCGCGCATTCGCAGCGGAGGAGGCGTACAACGATATACCTACGCTACATCATGGCACTGCTCGCTTTGCGAGAGTTACAAAAAGATCTGTGAATGCGGACTACCCTTCACTCACTCTGCACAGGAGGC
>BGNK01005611.1:0-27500 GCA_003297005.1 Symbiodinium sp. clade A Y106
GTTTGGGGTTTGGGGGGGGGATCCATCAATTAGAAATCCCTAGACTAGATACCTATTCCAACCCCCCACCCCACAAACCTTCAACCCCCAATCCCAAAAAAAAAAAAACCCCCAACCCCCAAAAAAAACCCCCCCCCCCCCCCCCCCCACCGGGTTTCATTCGGAGCTCCGACCCTAGCTTGCTGTTCTCGTTTCCCAACATGAACGCGCCGAACTGCCTGTGTTTGAGTTTAGAACTCAAGCTTCCCAAACTAAACTGGGTTCTGGCAAAGGGATTAGATTTAAGTCAACATGAGTGGGATCTTTTGTAAAAGATAGGGTTCCCTCATTGTGGTAGCTTAGAATTAAACTCCTTAACAATAAGCCAGTAACGCCCCTATGATCCAAGTAGTCCCAAGCCGAACTCCCTGTCCCTTCGTCTGCGGCCTGCAACTGATCCGGAACGGCCACGCCTACAGCTGCGAAGTCCTGGAAGCATCGCAGGTTAAGACTTTGCCGTTTGGTAGTGAATACGGAAACCCTTTATGCGATGTCCTCATGTCCTGAACCCAAATTCACTATAGCGGCTGCAACATCCAAAAAAGCCCTGATGCCGGAAAGACACCAAACCCCAAAACCAATCCGGGAGACGAAGATCTATACTGTAGTTATGACATACTACGTGAAAATAACAGTAATTTATTACATTATAGCATTACAGCATGTTATACTTACTATACTTTCTCCAAGGACTTATCAGGGCATAACTCTTCTGAAACCTTATCCACGAAGTCCCAAGATCCTCCAAGAGGCCTAAAAGCACCCGACCCGTGAGTTTTGGAGTTCTGCATTCCAAGTCTATGCCGCAAAGGTTCAGGGATTGTTGTGCCTCCCACCTGCCTAGGACGAACCTGAATTGCAGGGTTTTGGGGTATGGAGCTTAGGGCTTGGGTTGATGGTTTAGGGTTTAGGCCTTAAAGCTAAGGGCTATAAGGCTCAGGGTTTAAGGCTTAGGCTTTAGACCTAGAGCTCAAGGAGACTTTATGGTGTAGGCTTGGGGCTTAGTTTTGATGCTGGTTCCTTCAGCTTCTGAGCATGAGGCAGATTTCGTGCTTTAGGGGCTTAAGGCTTGAGGGGTTCAGAATAGGGTTATGGCTGGCTCAGGCCTGAGAGTCAAATGCTTAGGGCTTACCTGGACCCCGAAGAACCTACCTTTTTAGGTTTCTTATTATGATTTCCTTATGTAAGTCCTTAAAAAGGTAGGTTCTTTAGGGTCCAAGAAGGGTTGGTGCATGGCACCTACCTCCCTCTCATTCACTATGATCGTTCGTATTCTGATCATTATGAGTATGGCTACGACCAATACTATTCTTGTTCTCACTATGCTTGTGGTTATGATTTGGCCGTGACCACAAACAACAACCCAAAACCTCCTGAATTCAACGCCCTAGACCTTGACACCTTCATCCCTGGATCAAACAATACACCGTTTGAACCCCCCTAAAACCCTTTCGATTTTGGACTTGTTTGCGGCTTAAGATACCCATAAGCCCCAAGTAGTTCCTTTTTGGGGTTCATATTTAGAATTCTATAGGGTAATCCCAAAAAAGAACTACTTTGGGGCCTATGGGTAAACCCTGTTGGCCTGAATCCCGAAACCGTCAAACCCAAAGTCCAGTCCTGGTGATTCGCCGTGCCGAGAATCTTCGTCGCTACGCCGTTAAGGGCGAAGCCAGTGTTCGGATCCCAGGCGATGGATCCTGGGGTTGGGTTTTTGATTTTAAGCTTTTACGGTTCAGTGTTCAGGGTCTTGGGTTCAGGGAAAGGTATATGACCATTCAGGGCCTCATAAATGTAAATTTGCATGTAATAACAGTTGCAGTATATTATAAGTTCATTTTGGATTTGTAGAGCCATCCACATGAGAAATATTATGCAACTGTTGCTGAGTGGGGGGCAGTCTCCTGGATCCTGCTACCAGCATTCCAATGTTCAAACCACAGAAATACACTCACAATATGGCCGAAGGAGCCCTATGTAAACTCACCAAAATCACGGACACAGACCCTACTTAGGGAGGGGAGGGGCGGGCGGGGAGAGAGGAAAGGTGGGAAAGAGGGCCAGCCACACTAGAGCTAGCATCAGGCTGTAGGTAAGCCACCCATCCATACAACATGCATGCTGAAAAGTTACGCAAATCAAGACCCTAATGCAGGGAGCTAGAATTTGCTTTTCCAGCATGCTTTTATCAGTACTGCAAAGGATAATGGTAAAGTTCAAGGTTTAGGGATCGAGTCTTCCTGCTGGCCTGGTCCGCGCTTGTCCCGAGGCGTTTAGACTTCAAGCCTACGCGGCCTAGTCTGCACGAAAATATTCAGAAAAGAGAAGCGCCCTAAAACCTTCAACCTCTCTAACACAGAACTCTGGACCCCAGAATTCCAAAATCCGACACCCCCCAAAACCCAACAAACACACACACACACACGCACACACACCAACCTACATCTTTTGACCGTGGCACGGACGCCGAACGACTCGGACACCGAATCGATGCCGGTCGGACTTGAGATGCTCACCTCGCTTCTTGGGCTCAGGGTTCATTTTTTCCCTCCTACCTAGCAAGGACAAAGCCCGCATTGGGCTCAGGCTTCATAGACCTTGGGGTTTCCGGTTTCTGGTGCCGAGAATATATGGAGTTTACGGTACGGGAAAAGGTTGCTAGGTCTGGAGGGATTAGATTATGTTGGGCTTGGGCTGCATGGCCGAGCACAGTTAAATAGGATTGATATCTTCTTTGTTCAACATACCACCGTCTCTGATCTTGAGATCATGCAACAGAGGCAGAAACCCGACCATAAAAAACGCTCTAGGGTATATTGTACTGTGAGTATAAGGGAGCCTCTAGGGGATAATCTACATATGTATATTTCCTACCTCTGTAGTATTCCTGGAACCAGCCTTGCATGCGACTTCTAGTGCAACTTGCATGGCACGCCTTTTTGAATCAGCAGCTTCAAAGCAGATCCCCGAACCAACCTCAACCAAACCACAGGCACTGCAGACACTTCGAAACACAAATCCTACAAGAAATGAAATTGATTTCACGAAGTTTTGAAACCACGCACACTACCAAATCGCGAATAAGACGGGCGTTGAAAGTACTAAGCCTGGCGGCTGAACTTTCGCAATCGCGAAACAGACGGACGTTGAAAGTACTAAGTCTGACGTCTCAACATTTGCAATGATACACCCTGGTGAATGCAGAACCACATTTCCTGCAGAGTTGCTTCAAGCGTATATAGCACGGGCGTCTTGGTGGACCACAGGTAGGCACCTGTGTGAGTCAAAATTTCCTGCTTAATCAAGTAGAATAGGGTTTTGGGGCCCGCAACACTATATTTAAAGTAAAGGAGCCCCCCAAAATAGTATTGGTAATTATTCCGGCCCCTATGCTTGGACACTTGATTCTCCGACTTCCGTTTGAAGGTGTGAACATCAAGCGACATGCCACCTTCAACCCTGAAATCTACAACAAGTAACTTAATATTACATCTTAAATTCGCATCCAGAAGCCCTGCAGTTAGCGTTAGCGTGTTGCTACGGAGTCCTCAGACCCCAAGCCGGGAACTACCAAGCTCCTCGCCGTGATCACTGCCAAAATCTTTGACGGGTTGTCGCTATAGCAGGAGTAGGAGCTTAAACAAAGGCAACATCAGCAGCAGCAGCAGCAGCAGTAGTAGCCTTCGTCGTCGTCGTCGTGGCCGTTGCCGTCGTAGTCTTCTTCGTCGTCCGAGCCGTCGTCGGGGTACTGGCAGTAGCAGTAGTAGTAGTAGTAGCAGTAGCAGTAGCAGTAGTAGTAGTAGTAGTGGTAGTGGTAGTAGTAGTAGCAGCAGAAGGAGTCGCAGTGCTAGTGGTAGTAGTAGTAGTAGTAGTAGTAGCAGTAGCAGTAGCAGTAGCAGTAGCATCAGCAGTAGCAGTAGCAGAAGCAGTAGGAGTAGTAGTAGTAGTAGTAGTCATCGTCGTCGTTGTGCTGTTCGTTGGGGTGGCAGTGGGTGCGTGAATGCCCCGCTGGCCTGGCACAGGAATTGGTGGCAGCGAAGTCTCGGTGGTCTGGAGCCCGGGGACCACCACCGTTGACGCCTGTCCAAGAAGGGACAGGGCTTTCAGGTTGCATGGCGCATTATAACAAGGAGTGTTATAAGGTTTGGGTTCAATAAAGCCCCTTCATGACCGTATGTAGGATTGAGGTTTTGCCGAAGGGCACTCGTGCAAGTCAGGCTGACTTTCTAGGCACGTTTCTGCACACACTACACCCAAACTTCCGAAGTTCGACAATCCCAGGGCCTCCACGCCCCCTCAACTACCCTCAACTGTCGCAAAGCTTCCCAAACCTCAAGTACTTTCAAGATCCCCATCTGGGGATGCAAGCATCGGAGAAGTGGAGTATAAGGATGAATGTATTAGCTGAGTGTTGCTCTGTTCTGGTTTCTGCTCTTACTGATATAGGCTTAGTCATGATACCGATGATATGGCTGCTTTTGCTATCGAAGGTGTTGACACCGTTCTCAGGAAACGCGCTACTATGAGTTGCTGGGCACCAAACGAAGAAGATCTGCCTGCATGCCGGCACGAGCAGAGTTACCCGTCGCCCGTTTCCACTTCGGGACCATCCCACTATGCGACCCAGTAAAAAGCTCAGAAGTACTGCCTCCAACTTAGGCCTTAAAGGGGCTCCTGTATGGCTATTCTGTTGTCAGAATAAGTATACCATATTTATGAGTACACGGACGCTTATGCCCTAAGCCCCATATAAATTTGGTAGATGAAAATCTCCCCGTAGCCCCAAACCCTACAAAATAGTAGGTCATGGCCCCATAACTATAGCGCACGCATAACCTTAAAGCAGTAGGTTTTATGATCCTCAGGTCAAGGAAACACGAATACCAACCCAGGGTTGGCTCGTCATGACGGCATCTGCTGTCTAGAATCCAGTGACGGGATTATGGAAAGTGTGAATTTGTAATCCGGCTTGGTATAACTAATTGTAGTACAACTTTAAGAAGGAAGCCTAAGGTGGGGAGTACTGCGAATTACGCAGGCTTCGAGTTTTAGTTGGCATGTTGGCGTCATCTAGCAGGCTTCTATGCTCGAACTTCTCAAGACTTCTTGAGTAGTCACCGCCTGGCTCCAGACGGGCGCACCACCGGAGGACTTCACTGTGCAAGTCACCTGTCGCATTTAAGCCATAGTCCAGTCCAACAAGACCACAATGGGCTGCGAACTCGGCAGCCAGCAAAACCCCTGTTCCCACGTGCAGCAGCACTAAGGTCGTCACGGATTTCGAATGCTGGGCTAAGGAGTGAATCGGAGCTTCTCAGGAAGGCAGAGATGCTCCGTCTAGTGGTCTTCATACTATATTGAGCCCTTATTCTTGCCCCTAATTCTCGCATGGAAGAGATCTAGTTGACATGACGGAAGGTTAGTGTACAGTCAGGGTCCTCATAACCATCGACTACCAAGGAGCATCCGCAAAGAGAGCCTTGAAGGCCCCAAATTCCCGCTCGAAACCAGGTCATGCCGCAGTAATCCCTCGCTGTCATCCACTTTAATGAGTCCTCGCTGCAAAAGAAAATGGTTCAAGCATGCTGCTGGGCGACCTATGTCGGTATCTTAAACTATATGGGTGGTTGTCAAAATTATGGTCCCTGTTTGGGTGCCCTAATCATTAGGTGCCGTACTATATTAGGGACCCAAAAAAAAGGGACCATATTTTTGACAACCACCCATATAGTAAAGCTTAAAAATCTTAAGCCCTAACATCCTCCGCATTGCCTTCAGCTCCTCCGTGGAGTTCCTGGAGCCAGGGGTTTAGGTGTTTAGGGTTTAGGGTTTAGGGCAGGCACATTGACGGCAAGGCTGAGCGGGGGTTCGGTGGCTCAGGTTTACATGGATCGAAGTACGAAGCAAAGGCGCCCGCTCCCGTATACGATTGAGCCAAGCTCTGAAGGTTCTACGACTTCGAGTTTCAAAGCCTGAAGCAGCCCTTGGGCAACGGTGCAGGGGATCTAAAACAATGATGGATTATTATGGTCCATACATGTCCAGACAGTAATTACTTGGCTTTGACCCCTGAAGCCCCAGCCATAATTGCTGAAACCTTTACCTCAGCTCTGCCAAGCAACTTCCGATTCCGAATTTCCACGCTTGGGCGCACCTGTTCTCCGTTGGCTGGGGCATGAGAGCTGCCTACTGGGGAAAACACCCCCGTCCAACTGCCGGTGGGTGTTATGTGTCTGTACATTTGGCATGCTTGACGAACAAACAGGAAGGCTAATTGTCGGAAGAAACATGCTAATGTGACCAAGCAAGCGACACACGAGGCCTTAGTGAGTGGAACAAGAATTTGGAGTACATATTTTGGTATCATAGCTAAGATCACAGGGTCAAAACATGTACCTGTGGTTACTGATCATCTCAGACCCCTAGATTCGCTAGCAGGTGGGACCCTTTTCCCACCTCGGCATCTGCCGTTGCCTGCCCTGCATGTAGTTGGCCGGTGACCACTGCCGGTGCATAGACACCCCAAGGAGCTATGTGCACCTGGGGGGAGGGGTGGGGGGAGGGGGCAAGTATAAGGGTTCTACAAGGTCTCAACATGGGTAAAGGCGACTTAATGCCGAATTTATCTTGTGTCCCTCGTCCAGCCCTCGCATCTATTATGTGGGCACCTTGAGTGGACGCTGTTGTAGGACAGCCCTAATATAGAGGACCCTGCACGAAGCTGCAGAATTCCGTTTACGAGAATCCTACAGCAGTCCCATAACGATATGCAAAATCCAAGTATAACTGCATATGCCCCTGCACGGCTGCACAACTAGAGTGAGCGAGTACACTTTGCTGCTACGGCTTCGTCGGGCATGTTTGCGGCAGGAATGCAACCAGCCGCAGAACACCATCAAAACTCAGCCCTCAGCTGCAGTTCTCCATTGTGTTGGGGGACAGAAGGGCTTCAGGCTCCCCGCCTGGCAGTACATGCGTGTCTCACCTATGGTTTAGTTCCACGACGAATTCGTCAAACCTGATTTGCAACCGGTCGCTGGATCGGCCACTGTCAGCCACACGTGGCGGTAGATGCCTCAAGGGCACGTAGGTACATATGAGAGACTTTCTTTTCTAGGGAAAGTGGAAGGTTCGTAGTAATTGCCGATACCTTGTTGCAAACAGGAACAAAGGGAACAAGACGCGACACGGGATGACGTGCTGCCCAGAAAATGTACTGTTTCTGGCAAACGGACGACAAGTAAACAAGGTGAAGCTGGAGCGGGCTACTGCAAAACCCACAGATTCTAAACCTCCGACAAGCGGGATAGTTCCTGGGTCAAACAGAGTCGCGCAGCCTCAACGTAGCAAACCAACAGAACCGACATCAAATGCCCGAAAATGGGCTTTCACGTCTCGATTTCAAAAAAGCCGCACCAACAAATAACTGCCCAGAAAGCCCAATACCCCTTAATTAAGGAATATAGCTTAAATCATAATATGCAGCCCCTACTGATTTAAGGTATATTCCTTAATTAAGGGGTATTCGGCTCTCTGCTCAGCCCACTGCACTCAATTTCATGCTGAAGACCCAGGATCCTTGACAAGTCCGTCTTCGAAGCAATCATATCGAGGCCTCAAGAATGAGAGTAGGGTTTGGGGGTACATGATACTAAAATTAAAGTAAGGAGCCCCCAAAAGCCTGTTCTAATTCTTAAGGCCCCCATATTTCTCCCAAATTATAAGGGAGGTTTGGATTCCCTTCCGCCTCCTCCATCATACCACCATCCGTCAGGCGACGTGGCGTCAGCTTGCACAGCCAGCACATTGCTGCAGTCGTTCCTGTCGTACCCATAGGCTCCATAGTAGTTCCTTTTGGGGATTACCTTATTGGATCCTAAATATGACTCCCAAAATGGAACTACTATGGAGCCTAAGAGTATCTTCAGCAGAAACGTCGCATTCTGGAGAAATCCGCAAAGAGCTGAGGGCTGGGTAGCAGATGTCGGAGTAATATGAGCTATGCTAAACCCTCACATGGATCCTACAGCTACGTTAGAAACCTAGCCTATATACTAAACTCTGCATACTATGACTAAGCCCTACTAGGTGGGGCTTTTAAAGCTTTTGAAAAATATTACTAAATAAGATCCCCAAAGCCCTACCTAGCCTATATTTATGAACCCCATGCCAAACCGAAGCCCTATATAAGCCCCCAAACTCCGAAGATTCACTTCCCTGGCAAATTGCATCAACTTGGCGACGCCGAGGTCGACAATGAAAGGAGTGTAGCCCGAGCTGTGGCCACCCAAGTAGACTCCATTCAGCCACACCTGTCTGGGTTTAGGGTTTAGCGTTATGGGAGTTTGGGGGCTTCTGATCTCGCTTCTTCGTGGTTTAAAGACCGTTTCTTAAGTTTCTGTTACTAGGCGGTTTAACAGAAACCTGAAACAGCGGCTCTCAAGCCCAACACCGATCTCGATCCCTGAGGGCCCATGTGCAAGTATAATCTTTTTGCCACTCGCTCTCGACAGCGAGACCTAAGAGTAACCTAGGAACAAAAAGGGTGCCCTTTTGGTTTAAAGGGAGTTATAAGGGAACCTAAACCCTAAAAGAGGGAACAAGGGCCTACTCTGGATCCTAGACAGAGTCAGGCGAGGTTTCAGACTAACACAGTCTCATTCAGACTCCCAGACACATTGTTTAGGGTTTAGGGTTTAGGGTTGGTCCAGTAACAACATTAACTCACTTCTGCAATTAGCGACTCCAAGTACATCGTACAACATCCGCCACCGTGTCACTGAAGCACGACTAGCACATCTAGAGATATCACAAGAGTAACATCGCGCATACCCGACTGCCAGTAATTTTATGATTTTAGGGTGAACCAACCCAAAACCATACATCCCCAGGTACTAACTCCTCAAAATTTGGCGCTTCGGGCTGTGAGTTTATTCACTGATTTACATGTAGCCTGCTGTTGTCTTCGTCCGTGCCTTCTAATGTGAGGATGGTGAGGACTCCAATGCAGGATAACAGAATGAGATGCCAATGAGACTTCGAGACCGGAGGTACGATCCGAAGCTTAGAACGGAGCAAGACTCGTGGAGCGGTTGAGTTATGCGATGGCAAACGAACATGAATAGAACCGAAACCTGCAAGAACTCACGAGTTGCTGTTCACAGCACACATTTGCAGCACATATCACAGCTGATCCTCTACCGAGCTGTCGTCGCAACAACCTTCAGCAATACCCGGCTCAAAGTGCCACGCATCTCGCTGCAGATACTGCGCTGCCCAATTGCCGCCACCAGAGCGGGCATTACCCCAGCTGACCACAGATCCATCACTCCGGATTGCAGCAAAATGCTCCACCCGAAGCTTGGGCAGCTTTGATCTGTTGCACATCTCGAAGCTGATCCTGTGAGGCAATGCTGTCGCCACCAAAGAGGGCATCACCCCAGGCGACCACAGATCCATCACTCAGGATTGCAGCAAATGCTCCACGCGAAGCTTGCATCTGCTGCACATCTCGAAGTTGATCCTGTACCGCACTGCTGTCTCCTCCGGTATGATTGCCCCAGCTGACCACAGATCCATCACTCCGGATTGCAGCAAATGCTCCAGCCGAAGCCTGAATCTGCTGCACATTCTTCAGCTGCGCCTGTACGGCACTGCTGGTCTCCTCCCCAGGTAGCATTACCGCAAGTGACCACAGATCCATCACTCCGGATTGCAGCAAATGCTTCTTACGCAGCT
The DNA here is from genome assembly GCA_003297005.1 of Symbiodinium sp. clade A Y106. Classification (NCBI taxonomy): domain Eukaryota; class Dinophyceae; order Suessiales; family Symbiodiniaceae; genus Symbiodinium; species Symbiodinium sp. clade A. The sequence continues at coordinate 9,778 of BGNK01005611.1, forward strand.
TGAATCTGCTGCACATTCTTCAGCTGCTCCTGTACGGCACTGCTGTCTCCACCAGAGTGGGCATTACCCCAGCTGACCACAGATCCATCACTCAGGATTGCAGCAAGTGCTGCATTCGCAGCTTGAATCTGCTGCACATTCTTCAGCTGCGCCTGGACTGCACTACTGTCGCCACCATTGGCCGAGAGACCCCAAGTGACCGCAGATCCATCACCCAGGAGTGCGGCGAAGGCGTTGTTGTTCCCTGAAGCTGGACTCCGTTCACATGCAGGGTGAGCACATCTCCGCTCTTCAGTTCCGCTTGTTTGATAGTTTGTGCCCCGTCAAGGGTCTCGCCAGAAGAATTCAGCAGCCTCCCTCTACCCGTGAGCAGAGCACTCTGGGCATGCCGCTTCAATGACTCAACGGAAGCATCCGCCTCCACTTCAGAAGAAACACATTTGCCACTCAGCATATATCGACAGAGATCGACATCGCAGGGAAAAAATTGGCAAGACCGAAGACTACGGCTTACTTATAATACTTGTACTTCGACACAGTCCTTAGATCTTGGCACTGAACCCCACGGCCTGTGGCAAAACAACTTCGCCTGAAGCACCTGGAGTCTGATAGGGCCTCATTCCTTGAGCCATAGCCACCCTGGCCCTGAACTAATGGGTTCCCATGTGTACTTTGGGGGTCGCATATACCTTGTTGGTACATGGGCCCGTTTATCCCAAACCCTTGTGGTGCCTTCATAAAACCGCGACATAACCCTACACCCAGAGAGCCCAATACGCTTAATTAAGGAATGTACCTTGAATCATTGGGGGCTTCATATTATGATTTAAGCTATATATATATATATATGTATATGGGCGCACCCCTATTTGGGGTCCCCCGTTTTTCGTTCTGCCATCTGACTCGGTTATAACCACCCGACTAGGTTGTAACATATATACATACATGTGTGTGTGTGCAATTGCTCAAAAAGGGCCATGAGGGTGTATGAACATATAAAATACATACACTTGAATACACACGCACATGTATATATTCCACAGCTAATCACAGCTAGACTTACAGGAGCACATGTACTGTTTATGTGCNATACATACACTTGAATACACACGCACATGTATATATTCCACAGCTAATCACAGCTAGACTTACAGGAGCACATGTACTGTTTATGTGCTTGCATGATCATGATACGAATAATAGTTGCTCATTATGGCACACCGTACACAGTAGACACCCGGCCAAGCGAAACTAAAGAACACAAAATATTTCATGCACCGTTCACGCTGTTTCTACAACTTGGACTCCCGAAAATCTCTGGCGCAGTGCCGCCCGCCGTGTTCTAATTTCCTTGTGTGTTGAGCTGGCACATGTCCGTGAGTTTCCACTTTCTTCTCAGTTTGTAGCATTGCAGTATTACCTACCTACGAGGGGCTTCACAGCAGTACGTACACAACAATACTGACAATCGCAGGAATGTACTGCTGCAAACTGGGAACATGTACACACATAGTATGGTTTATGTAATGCTGTAACACATGTTGTGTCAGGGGTGCACAGTGTGTGTATGTACACGAATCAGTGAGTAGTGTGTTTTACTTTTTTAGTTTCTATTGTAAGGCAATATTTCTTATTTGGAACCTAGGACCTTCAAGTTTCACAGCAATACATATAGCTACAATATGACAATGGCAGTTCTGTTTGCTTCATGTGATTCAGGATGACCCTTGAACAGTTGTTTTTCCCAATTGCCACCACTTTCACATTAACATGGTCTTCAACTCGCATACACCTTGTATTATGGATTTCCCAGTCAAAGATGTGACTTTGTCGAGANTGAACAGTTGTTTTTCCCAATTGCCACCACTTTCACATTAACATGGTCTTCAACTCGCATACACCTTGTATTATGGATTTCCCAGTCAAAGATGTGACTTTGTCGAGATCCACAATTTTGCAAAATGTGGATTCATCACCAAGTTCGTCGAAATCGACGGCACAAGGCAAGCGAACAGCGGAAATCAGCGATACACAATAGCACACATAGTGTATATCATCATATCCAGGAAGCAAAGGNGGCACAAGGCAAGCGAACAGCGGAAATCAGCGATACACAATAGCACACATAGTGTATATCATCATATCCAGGAAGCAAAGGCTCGGAAGCCTTGCATTATGACATACATACAAAACGTCTATGTCACATAAGCTGATCCTGAAGTAAAGAAAGCTATTTCCCAATAAACTGCTGTAGTATTGGCAGTAATGTTGGCAGTAGCATTGTCGGATATTGCCAGAATTTAGCTTAAATTGAAAGGTGAAATAAACTATGATGGATGTCAAGATAAGGCTCCCAGGAATCCTCCTGGTCCACGATGCTGTATGCCTTCCATCCTTACGACTGTCCTTGATGTGTACATCCCGATGGTCTGTGTACAGCCCGAACCCTTGGAACCATAAGAAGATACAAGACTCTATAAGTTGCTCACATGGCCTGAACAAACCATTTGCTCATAGACAGGGAAGGGTGTTGCTATACAACTTGTCCACAAAAGCATAAACTCATACACACCAGACGCAAAAAACATCGTACATACCAGCGTTTTCACAACATCGGCGAGCGAAGTTGTGCTGTATGCGAAAAATCCAGCACTCGACGTGTTCTTCCACTGAGGATAGACAAAGTGGTATGGTTTGTGGAAATGGTGCCAGCGCGCGCTTGGTTTTTGCTATGTGGTGCATGGTGAGTGGNTGTCTCAAACGCAGGCCCCATGGTAGCCCTTTCTGTTGGTTTAATGGTTTGATGGTTTAACGGTTTACGCCTAGGTGTAAAGAAACCAAGGGGACCCCATATAGGGGGGTACCCATATAAATATATATATATATATATATATATTCCTTAAATAAGGGATATTGGGCTCTCCAGCTGGCAAAACTGCTCCTGGAAGCAGCTGGCAAGATGCTAGGAGTACCTACCAGGACCTTCCTTGTACCCTCAAACAGGGGTATATGGTCCCAAACAAGGGGCATTTAGGGTCTAATAGAGGGTAGATGGGGGGTCGAGGTATAGTCAGATTTGCAGTTCCCTTTTGGGTTTGTATATATATATATATATGGGCAGCCAAAACGGAACCACAAGGGAGCTATAGGTATGCGCCATGGTTGACAGTATCTGTTCTAGATGCCGGAGCCCACATGTGGACTCATGAAACTGCATGCGTGTATGTAGAAATACATAAACACGTAATCAAGAAGAAACAAGTAAATTAATATATAATTTACATGTATGTACACATGCACATACACACATTCACGCTTGCATACATGCCACAGGAACGACATGGGTGTGCGAACGTGCAGATTTCGTGGGTGTGTGGAACGTTAACGTCAACTTCAGGGGCAAGTAAGACGACAGTTTCTTAAACATCTGTGTACCTTCTGAAGGGGGGTTCATAGCATGGGAACCCTAGACAACTTAACCTAAGCGCCTATGTCTATGTTTGTGTTAAGCAAATGTTTTGGGTTCTTGCTAAGGCAGTTGGCTTAAGTTAGCATCTTGAACAATGCCTACCATTTAGGGTTGACGCCCATTATGATAACTTCAAGTAAGTTCCGCAGGAAGAGCCCAGTAAGTATTTCAGGGGGAGAACCTGGCTTCGGACCATCACGCCCTCGAAATGAAGCCAGGCGTACCTCAGAAAGGTCGGCAGTTAGGTTAATGTGGGAGCCGTGTTTGAGTACGACTAGGGCTCTGGGGTATACTGTGTGGACTTTAACAGCTTAGTTTACTAGTATAGTTGGACCAGACATTGTGAAGGTTCGTGTCTTTTCTCGCTGAAAGGGTTCGAGTTCGTAAGAAGAAGGAAAAAACTCTGCTTGGAGGTTCATGGGTAGGTATAAGTGGGATTATAAGTCCCCTAAAAGGGGTTATAACAACTATAGTTACCCTACCCATAACCCTGTTTACGACTACCCATGAACCTCCAAGTGTTCAGCTGCAGGTCTGGACAAGTTCGAGCTGTAAGAACTTCGCGCTTGCCTGCGATGGCCTGTGTTTGGGCTCGAACTTTGCCTATTATAGGGGCCTTAATAATTAGAATAGGGTGTTGGGGCCCATTATACTATAATTATGATAAGGACCCCCCAAAATAGTATAGGAAATTATTCCCTATAGTAGTGCAGTGGACGGTTTGGGGGGCCGCTAGGTGCGAGGTCGCTAAGCCCTAAACCCTACTTGTACCCAGACCCCCGGGAGGATCCAAAAAGTAGATCCCTTAATGGGGGTTCCTATAAAGTACCCTTAGTAGTATAGGGTCCAAAATTAGGGGATCTACTTTCTGGATCCCTTATTAGGCCTTATTATGGGCATTAAATACCCCCCTAAGAGTCCCTATGATATCTAAACCCTACTTGTAGCCGCTAGGTCGCAAGACACAGTACTTGGAGGCCCTTTTGACTTAGTAAGTCTACTTAGTATCCCTTAGAAACCCTATAATCCCCCATAACCCACCTTACTAACCCTACTAAGTCAGAAGGGCCTCCAAGTACCCCCAGAGAGCCTCAGCCTGAGAAAAAGCTACGCTTCGGTTTAGGGTTTAGGGTTTAGGGTTTAAGGTTTAGGGTTTAGGGTTTAGGGTTTAGGTTTGCCTAATGATCGGAAAAGAATTACAATATACAGTGAACCCCAGAAAGTTGGAACATGGCTTTAGGAGGATTCGTGCTAGGATCCCATATAATTTACCTTAAGGGCATGAGGAGAATGATGTTCCAACTTTCTGGCTTCTACTATACTCATTTTGGGACTTTGACCACTATGTCTCCCAAGAGGGACAACCCGCGTATAAATGCATACGGCCTACAAAAGAGATATTGCGATACATCACCACCAGCATCCAAGTACAAAGCCATGAAGGGCAAAGTCATGAGCCACGTTGCTTGCTGCTCTACATCCTAAATGCAGAGAGCCCAATACCCGGGGACTGCTTAATTAAGGAATATAGCTTAAATCATAATATGAAGTCCCTAATGATTTCAATGATTTAAGGTATATTCCTGAATTAAGGGGTATTGGGCTCTCTGGGAACCCTAAACTAAACTGACAGCCATGAACTGGCCATGAGCCATGTTGCTTGCTGCCAGCAGAGATATCCGCAGCTTCCGGTAAGCAAACCATCCTTCGAGGTGGTTATAAGACGAGGGCTTTGAACATCTCTTTTCCATCTATTCATAGGGACCCTTAGGGGGGTAAGGGCAGGGGGGGGGGGTAGGGGACTATACTTCCTTAAATCAGCCTTACTAAGTACTTTTGTAGGTGTTAAGGCCCCCTCCCCCCCTGCCCCCCAAAGGGTCCTTATGATGTAAGGATTGAGGGTTTAGGCAGTAGGGCTTCAAACTTTCGATTCAGAAGTTATTAACCTATTAAACACTCATGAGCCATGAACCTGAAGTCCTAAACCTTCAATCTGCAACTCCTCAACCCTAAACCCTGAAATCCTGCACCTGATGCCGTACAGGGCTTCGGATTACCAGCCCATTGCCAAGAGTCCGTCGATACCAGGCCATACCATAGGGCAAGTAGCCATGCGACTTGTCCGCTGCTGGGGTGAAGTTGCCTCATCTTCCACATGCCATCTACACTTTAGTGCTAGGGGCGTTCGCTCCCAGCATGGCCCCCGTAATCCACCACAACTTCCTCACTTCAGCAAACATGCAAACATCGCAGCTACTATGTGAGTGGTTCGGGTGAGAGCACATGCAGTAAAAAGTCAAATCCTCCAGGGTCTAAGCCATAGAAAGTGGGTATGTGACATGAGCCTTTGAAGTGATTCTTGTCGTTGGATTACTAGTATTTTCGTACCATACAGTCCGAGGGTCCGCACTTGACCCTACAATTTCTGCACCGCAATACTCTATTCGAGCGGATTCTGTTTTTTTAAGTTATGTTGGCGTTCCCTTCTCGGTCTGCCCGCCGCAAGCTTAGGGTTTACTGTAGGGTTCGTAGGGTACGTTTTATGGGTCATAACCTCTTCCGCAAAGTCTGCCTGTTCTCAGCCTCAAGAATCCCCCAGAAGAAACCAAGACTACTCCCATGTCATGGCCTCCTGTAGACGAACAGAGTCTACCTTGTAAAGGCACTGCAAGAGCCCCCTGTCGACAACTAACTAATGACGTCGTGGGGGCCCTCCACGATGAAGTCGTGGGGCACATCGACCACCTGCCAGTGCGAGTCCTGAGTGCAAGAAAGTAGGACAGTACGGATTTCATGCCGAGTGTGAACTTATCCTAGTTCCTGGCGTCGATGGGTTCATTTAGATAACTGTATAGTGCATGCTTCTGTCACGTTGGGGTTCTCTGATTTTGGTATTGTGCGGTCACAGTAGATACTACATGGGCACATGACCCCTTAGGGTTAAGCCCCAAACCCTACACTCCAAACCCTAAACCCTAAGCATAAACCCTGAACCCCTAAACCCTAACACCCAAAACCCCAAAAAACCCTAGGCCCAAAGCCCCCGGGGTTGAGCAGAAGGCTCAAAACCCTGACCTTTTAAAGTGCTAAAGCTATCAAGGCTTCAGGGCTTAGGGCTTGCAATGGGGGGTTTTTAGGGTTTATGTAGGGTTTAGGGTTTAGGGCTTGGGGGGTTTATAGGGGGTAGGCTGTTGTTTAAGGGTTTTTGGGTTTAATCGTTGTTGGGATACCCTGACAGCCTCACACTCGCAAACCACTGAAAACAGAACACGAGAACCATGCCCCTGGAACGACCGAGGAACATCCAAGTCGGGGCTGCAGCCTTCCTGCAGTCTGGACCCAGGCTCTCGAATATAGTCTAGGGCTATGGAAGGTTTAAGTTTAAGGCGTACGGTTCAGGGCATCATTTCTAGGTATGTATTTACATTTCTTGTTGCGGCATATCCTCTTTCTATGCACTCCTGCGCTTGATGTCCCTCCAAAGATACAGCCTGAACAACTGGGAGCTGTGCGACTGAGAGATAAGATTCGGCCTCTTTTCCTTATCTGTCCACTTTCCCAGGGGATCCACAGGTTAACTTTTGGAAAATAAAAGGTTACCTACTCTACTACCACTTCAAGTTCATTCCTCGGTATGAGAGCCACATATTTTCGGGTATCCCGAGACTACTCTAACTTGGAGAACTATATACACTAAATCCTAAACCCCAATCTACCCGTGTGCCAGGCGAGAGTCGGAACGAAGGGCTCGAGCTTCAGGCTGGTACATTTCGGGGGCCCAGGGGCCTTAAGGATCAGGGGCCTTAAGGATCAGGGGCCTTAAGGATTAGGGGCCTTAAGGATCAGGGGCCTTAAGGATCAGGGGCCTTAAGGATCAGGGGCCTTAAGGATCAGGGGCCTTAAGGATTGGGGGCCTTAAGGATTAGGGGCCTTAAGGATTAGGGGCCTTAAGGATTAGGGGCCTTAAGGACTAGGGGCCTTAAGGATTAGGATAGGGTTTTGGGGCGTATGGAACAGTAAGTTAGTAACTATACTAAGGGAACATACACTGCAGCACCGAAGATGGCACGCCCGGTCAGCGAAATATACAACTTTGTTGCCATTTATACTCGCTCTTGTAGGACTTGTGGGTCTGCATCTTCTTTTACACGGCGAACAAGGATTTCCCGTGCATGCAGCCGCACAAAATTGAAGCATGTTGTGAACATACATCAGTATGTGTACATATATATAGAGTGTACATATACATTTACATTTACATGCACACAACAGCTCATGGTTTTAGCTTGCAGTGCACGGAAAACCCGGTAAGGCACAGGCGAAGCCGAATCGTCCAAATGCCGCCATGCAAGTGGAACCTATAGATTTTGGTAGATTTCGGAACCCTAAACCCTAAACCCCTAAACCCTAAACCCTAAACAGGTGTTATAAGATTTCGGGACCATCTCTGCGGGGCTTAAACCCGTGTTATGGGCTTGGCGTCAATTAAAACCCTTGGTTTTTCCCTCCTACTTGGCAAGGACGAGGCCCGCATTGCAGGGTAGTTCGGGTTTAGGGTTTAGGTGCCATGCAAGTCTTGCATCTAGCATACCCACACGGCCTGGCCCAACTAATTTTTGAAGATTCAGAGCACTAAGGAGCCTGATCCACACCCTGAGGGGCCTCAAACAGAGGGATCCATTTCAAAGAACCCTCTTTCTTCAAACCATTCCGTGCAGATCGAATGGAAGCCCTGATCTCTGAACCTGATTCAACCTGCTTCGAGAACCCTACTCGTATGGATCCGGCAGATCAACACCCGTAAAACTGGAACTCCCCACCCCCACTCCCCCACCCCATTCAAGGCCTCCCAGCAAGGAGTACCAGGTTGTCTCCTTCGCGGCTGTCTGCTCGGATCTCCTGTGTTCGCAGTTCATGTAGAGATCTGATTGAGAAACCCTGAACCCTAAGCCAGGGTTAAAGGTGAAATGTTTGTGATTTGGGCTCTCAACATGCATCTTGCTACTCTGGATGTAGACCCTGGGGGCGACTTGAGCGGTTTCTACACTGTGACCACAAAGCACATCTCGAACATATTGCGCAGCTTAGGGTTTAGGGTTTCGAGTTTTCGAAAATCATGTTGCTGTACATCGCCATGCTATGTCTTCAAGCGCCGCGAATTGGAAATGACAACTCAGAGCACATCTGTACGCGGGTGCTTACGAGGAGAAAAGCAGCAATGATCACAATCGAGATTTGTTCTGTATACATATGTACATACAAATTATATAAGGTGCCTTCTATGCAATATTAGAAGACAGACACATATATGCACATAATGTATATGTGCTTGAATACTTAGATATGTATCCATATATATATATACATAAGTGTGTTTATTTACATAAGTGTATATGTATACGTATGTATTTATATATGTATATGTATATGTATGTGTATATATATATACACAGTTTTATACATATACACGCACGAGACGTGTGCGACTTGTCACAGTATTGCCCAGCTCGCCTTGACCCTGGAATTGGCCCGAGCCCGTGCAGCTGGAAGGAATGTCGATCAAGCCTCCCAGGCTTTTGTGTTTCGAGGTTTAGGGTTTAGGGTTTGTGTTTTGAAGTTTTGGGTTTGGGGGGTTTAGGGGTTTAGGGTTTAGGAGTTTTGAACCTTTTGTTTTTGTTGGCGGGGGGGGGTGTTTGACACTCACTCTCGGACAAGCCGGGGGTTTAGGGTTTTGGAGGGTTCTGTGTGTGTGTGTTTTGGTTTTTGGTGTGTAGTGTTTGGGGTCTAATGTAGGGGCCGTGATAATTAGAAGAGGGCAGAGGGTTGCAGGGTACATTGTACTATCGTCATAAACAAGATTCCTAAGGAATACTGTTCTACACATTGAGGCTTAGAGCTTTCGGGGGTTAATGGTTGAATCAGGGTTTTGGACCTCAGGGGTGAAGGTTCCGGCTATGAGCACTTAAGCTTTTCAAGGCTCTACCGACCTGCTGTAAGGGCCTTAATAATTAGACTAGGGTTTTAGGGGTATAGTATGCTATAATCATAATAAGGAACCCCCACAATAGTATAGGTAATTATTCAGGCCCCTATAATACTTGCACAATTTCCTCGTGGAACTTAACATCGACCCTTGGGAGTACACGGGGGTTGTTATACCCCAAATCGGCTGAAGGTTACCTAAGCTTCTACTTAGCCATTGCCTCCCCCATCCCAAACAAGGCAGTAGATCTATATTGCAAGGTCCTCGAAACTAGACAAAAACCCATTTTGAGAAGCCACCCTCTAAGGAATTCGAAATAAGAGGCCCCCTTGGTTGTTTAATTTAAGAAGACCCCTAGAAACCAATATTCCGGAGGGAAGCAAAAATCTCGAAGAGCCCTCTCGGACCAGGGAGAATAATAAATACCCTGAGCCATATTTCAATGCCGGGTTTAGTTTTGTTCGTATCTTGGTTGTGAGGTGGGTTGGTGTAGGGTGTAGGGATCAAGGTTCAGGGTTTGAGCGGTTCGGGGCAAGCCGTACCATCCCTAAACATAACAATTCCAGCAGTGCTAGTATGTCACCTTGGGTGTAGAACCTTAAAAATAGGCATCCGACTTTAGGGTTATAACTTAGTTATAACTCTAGGAATCGGAACAAGGTGTTGAGGTAGAACATGGTGTAATTGTCAGGGAATGGTTTAATCCAAAAACTCAACCGCCCAGTCCCCCTAAACCCTAAACCCGAAACCGAACTAAAAGGCCTCGTTGTCCAGCAGCCCGGTCTAGCCAAACACACACACCCCTCATTACAGTAACGAAAAACCTTACCCCTATAGTACCCTTTAACGGACCCTTAAAAGGAACCCCTAAACCTTAAACCCCAGGTGCTTTACAGGATCCTCAGCCATCCCGACACTCCTGCCCTCTGAGACCGCTAGGTAAAGAACGATCTAGCAAGCCCTGAAAAGCCTAAAACCTTCCCGGATCTGCTCACCCAATGTTCGCGCGCGCGGGGAGGCAAGGTCGTAACTTTAGGGATTGGCTTTTTGGGGGTGAGGGAATCTATGTCAAGTTTGGCCGGAGCGCTTCAACTTCTATACCTAGTCCCACAGGTAAGCCCTGTGCCCTTGGTACACACCAAATCTGTGTACATCCGAACCCCAACACACTCTGAACTCTAAGCCCTATAGCCCTGACCCTCTTCACCCTCAAACCGGAAAATCTCCAAACCCAAAATTCTTCAACTCTCTGGGAGCAAATCCAGTTGGCCCTATCCCTAAACCCTAAAATCATGTAACATCCTATAAATCCTAAACCCAAAGACCTTGGCTTCAAATCCTTACAAAAACCCTAAACCTTAAACCCCGCAACCCTAAACACTAAACGCCCCAACCCTAGACCCTAAACAAAAGCAGCCTAGCCAGCAACTGCCAGGATGCCACTGCCTCGAATGGTTCAGCCATGTTTTAGCCTAACCTCTAATAGAAGCCCCTGACAGGTGGGTAGTTCTTCTTCCATAGTACTCCCATAAGACCCCCTTTACCTTATAGGAGTGGTATGGGAGGCTTATGGGAAACTACCCACCTAATAACTACCCACNGGTAGTTCTTCTTCCATAGTACTCCCATAAGACCCCCTTTACCTTATAGGAGTGGTATGGGAGGCTTATGGGAAACTACCCACCTAATAACTACCCACCTGTAAATGGCTTAGATCTAAGGCAAGGGTTCCTTTACGTACCGTTTCCTTTTAAGGGGTCTTTTAAGGGGGTCTTTTCAGAATCCAGGGAAGATTTCCTCGTAAGGGTACGTTGAGGGTTAAGGGTTTAGGTCTCAGTGCTTCTCCTGATAGATGCTGAATTCCCGAGCGCCTTAGTTACGGCAGAGGATGAGCACATAAGCGGCAAAAACGTTGCAGGTTAATTACCGAACTACCCGGTCCTATAAGTTAAAACCAAGACCAAGTTCAGAGTGCAGGTCTAGGAGTTTTCGGATTGGTCCCAGGGTATGGGGGAATGCTGTTAGGGTTTTAGCTTGAAGAGTTTAGCGTGCAAGACCCCGGGTTCGGGATGTTGGATTGGGGCATAGGGTTTAGAGTTTATGGATGAGGCACGAGACTTAGAGTTCCTACGCATGACGAGATAGTTGCTCGTCTCTTTGCATTCCTGCTTGTCTCGCTTTCGGGGGTAGCTCTTGATCAACAGGGGGTCTATAAGGATTGCTTAAGAAAACGTACTACAACAAAGGCCATTACTCTAGGTTGTACCCTCGAACCCTGCAAGCACTTATGCATATGACTCGTAGAAAACATTCTCAAAGGCCAACCCAAAAACCAAGGGATGAAATACTTACTTGTACTTTGTTGTGCCCAGGCTTGCTTTCGGTATCGGTTGGGTTTCTTGCTATTACTAACATGGCAATTTTGGCACGGTTGATTCAAGCAATACCTGCTCACATGACACCACTGATGTTATTGAGGATCGCTGTTTGTGTGCTTGCCTCATTGAACATCTTCTGCTCCAAGCCAGGCATGTGTCCACATGACCAAGGTTTGTTGGCTACGGGTTTATAATGGATTCTGTTTGCCACTTGTGGTGTTGACTGCCCTGTTTTCAGCTACAGCACCCCTGCCATTTCAATCTGAGGTTTTCCAAAAAACAGGGAACTCTAGTACGTATCCGAACTATGTATAACCAATATGGCACTCCTATTTGAATCTGAACTTCCGTGCATCTGAAACGGGACCTGCCTTTGGGATGACCTGCGTGCTCAGTACCGATGTGCAAGGTGTGCTACTGGTTTCCCGCGTACTCTATCTATGTTGAATTCAGTTTTTTGAAACACCTTAAGACCGCTGCTCCAGACGAACTTTCCAATAACCGGCATCTGAACTGGCCCCAAGCGAGCCGTGACCGGTGGTTGGGGCCATGGCAAAGTGTGCTGGGCCTTGAAACCACTTTCTCCGTGGACCGCTACGCAGTGCTTTCCCCAACATGCAAGCCCGAGTTGTAAGCCGTGGATACAACTGCGTGAGATGTCGCATGAGCTGGAGAGCAATCAAACTTGAAGGACAAACTAAATTCACAAGGCTATAACCACTTCGTCACATTGCCCCTTGCCACGGCACCAGGCATTGCAACCTGCGTCGGCACAGCAGGCAGCCCTGCATGCAGACGCATTGCCAGGACCGCCGTCCTTGTCATCGTGCGACGAGACGACACAGGCTTTGCGAATGTTCCGCCGGCCCTGCCGACAATTGCAAGTCCCATACTCATGTGACATTCATGTTCAGAACTCTGGTCAGCGCATATCAAAAAAACTTAGCTGTTCTCATATCTAAAGATATAATAGCAGTGTTGACTTGATTTCTAATTATCCAGTTCCACTTCGGGTATGGCCAGGGTCTTCGACTTTGGAGATTCCGCAGGACTTGGTTCGCGGAGCCCGAGCAATCGCGAACATACCGCCCTCCATCGTTCACAGGAAAAGCACTACATCCCGATACGACACAATGATGTGTTACGTACCCGCTGACCCTGGCGTCCTCGGGGCGGCCTTGTTTCAGAAGACCGGTGCAGAGCCCTGAGGTGTCGAAGGGTGTCCGTTTCATATTGCAGGACCCCATGCTTGCTTAACCCGGGATGTTTTCACGGAAAGACAAACCACCAACATTAGCTCATCCGCCACATGAAAACTATTTGGAGAACGAGAAATCTCGACCCCGACCTTGAGCTTGTTTCACCACATGACACAAATCTCAATGAACAACTGCAGCGCTTCCAAACCACACTTGAAATCACTCAAGGTGAAAGATCTCGTTTCAAAGCCCCAGCACCCACCTGACTTATTGGCTTGCTTTATCGCTAGATTGCCAACCGTTGAATCCACCGCAAGAATCACAAGTGCAAGCTCAACGATGTGTGAGTTTGGTAAGCTCGTCACGGTCGAAGTTGAGCTTGAGGTCTAGCTCGTTCCAGTTCGGCATCACAACTCGATCGTCATCATCACAGTGCAGCACGAGGGAGTGAAATCTCAGAAAATCATGCTACCAAGCACGAACACGAAGCAGGCAGGAACATGTGCGCGGGAAGGTGTGGCATCAAGTTGTGCACGTTGATGGGCAATTTTGTCGAATCTACAGAAGTTGCAAGGACTCGGTGTCCGCCCCTCACAACAACATCGGGGTAGCGTATCACAGTTTTTGGGCTTGGTGATGCTGCCGTGGTAGTGTTTGTGGGCTGGCAGACAGCTAGCAGCTAGCAAGCTGTGTTTACGACACATGTTACGTAGTTTGCCCCGAGGACGGTTCTGCATGAAATAACAGTTTCCCAGCTACGGGTGCATAGTCAAAATGGCGGCCTCCACTCTCAAAGAAGAATGTGTTGCATGTGGAGGAATCGCACCTTGCGCTGTCTACTGCTTTGCTCTCGAGAGCTCATGACAGTGTGAAAAGCCTGAGACAAGTGCAGCTAGAAGGCTTCAGGCCCAGGACCCACGGATCTTGCTGTAGCCGATCCTAGCGGCTAAAGCACTGAACCCGAACATTTAACCAAAGACCTGTGCAGAACCAGCACCACACCTGACAACTCCAGTAGTGCCCCTTAAATCTCAGTCTCAAAGTCCCTGTTCCCCTACCTCAAGACAACAGCCTTTTGCAATGAGTGGCAAGGAGACTTTATTAGGAGCGCTAAGGACTGAAATTGCTAACAACTATTGAGCCCCCTGTCTTGCACCCCTTCAGCCCCCTTGCTCCCCCCTCACTTACAACAAATGGAACCTCAAGGCCCTTTGGCCCTTAGATGTAGGATTAACATATTCACTATGGCAGCTGAACTAAGCCCTATGATAGGAGGCTATGCTGTACTCGTTCATCTCGATTCTGAGCCGAACTTCTGGAGGCTTGAGACTGCTAGGTGAGGACCGATGCAAGGTCCAAGTCTCTAAACACAGCAAGATCAATGGCAAGGTTTAGGGTTTTGGTTGAGTGCTCACGGCTTATAGGCCCAAGCTTAGGAAGTTTGGGTTTAGGAAGTTACGGGTTTAGGCTCAAGCTTAGGAAGTTTAGAGGACGGGCTTGGGGTTTAAGGCCCATTTTAGGGTGGAGGTCAAGGTTCAGGGGTCAAAGGGTAAGGAACATCGAGCTTCTGTTCGAGTCGTTTGCACTGCGTCCTACTAATCGATGTATTAAGAGCAGAGTAGCGACAACCTTAAACTACCATAACCCACTTCTTGAAAACAAATGTACACGAAGCCTACAAAAAGGTAGGCTAGTAGGTCGGGCGACAGGCCGCATCCCGAGCCCCAAAACCGTAGAAGCCCCGCACGCAGCCCCTTTCTTTCAGGGTTTAGGTTTCAGGGTTTCGATTTTCAATGGCTGGACTCTCAAAACTCGAGCAATAAGTGTTGTAGTTTAAACCCAAATCCCAAACCCCTGACCCTCCAACCCCCTAGCCCTAGCCCTAAACCCTGAAGCCCCACACCCAAACCCTAAACCACAAACCCTAAATCCTAAACTACCAAAACCTGCATTTCGTAAGGCCCGCAGATGTTCTATATTCGGATTTGCAACAAGAACCTACAAAAGCGTAGGCTATGGCAGTTTAAGGTAAATCCGAAACCCCCAAACCGAAACCGGCAACCTGTCGGCCAAAGATGGGTGTTTCAGGCCAAAGGATATACTACGGTTGATGGACAAAATCCTGCATTACCCATTATAAGGAATATACCATAATTCCCATAGTTTAGGGTCCTTAGGGTCATGCAGGATTTTGTCCATCAACCGTAGGTGTCGATTTCAACAACCCCCAAAAATATTTTTTATTATCAGGGCTCTATACTAAACAACAAGGCAAATCAAAACTTATCCCAAACCGATACCTACGGTTGATGATATAAAACCCAGCATTAGACTAATGACCCCAGACTACGGGAATTATGGTATGTTCGTATTATGGGTAATGCAAGACTTATATCATCAAACGTGGTTATACTATATGGGTACATGGAACCTTACGGAGTTCACTGCAAATCGCAGTCTTTGAAATCTTAAACCACGAGGTGTCTGATACAGGAGCCTCAATAATCAGGGCACCGTTTAGGATTTAGGGTACATAGGGGCTGTCAGGAGTATTCCGACCCCCTAGATGAGAGAACTCCTGAGGAATCCTGTTCTATTTAAGGGCATGTACCCTTAAGGTGGGTGAAATGTTCTCTTTCGAGGCTTTAGGGTGCCCGTTATAAGCCCTGTGCAGATACTGCCTACGACTTGATTTACCCGGACCACTTACTGTGTATTAATTCTTCATTGGACCTAAGTACAAACACTAAAGCTAGGAGCACAGATTGGATGTGTTCGCTGTGGGTTCCTCAGCTCCTAAACTTTCAAACCTCCAATATACAGGTGCCTTCACAATAAGATGTGGGGGTATATTCCAATGTAATTATGTTACCCTAAACCCCAATAAGCAACCTCAGGGAATAGCATTCGTAATTCTCCGGGCCCCTGTATAAGGTCCCCTTTACCAGAGCCAGAAATAGGGTTGAGAAGGGTCCCCGTTAAGGGGTCTCCCTACAGTATTGCCTAGGACTGTATTACCCTAGAGCCCCCGGGACAGCAGCTTGCGGCTGCAACGGCCTGTCAGGGACTCCGGGAACGTCGTTGCATTGCAGATTTGCGGAGTCTCCTGTCCACATTGCTGAAGTTCGGGAAGTTAGAACTCCAGTGACCACACTTTTTGGATCCTTTGGCCCGTCATCAGCACCAACCGACTACTATGAGCCCGAAGATCACTAAGTCTAGTGCGCAAACCTTGATTAGAGAGGGTTCGGGGTCTGCAAGGCAAGACTCTTGCGGCGCCGAACCAGCTCTGAAACCAAAAACCCTTTCTGCCCCGACGAAACCCTAAACCCTAAGCATCCCTAAGCGGTTAGACCTAACTTACTGTAGAGGGGACCAAGAGCCCGCTATCTACACTGAACTCCTGAGTTCGGGTTTAGGGTTTAGGGTTTAGGGAGCTCCTGAGTTCGGGGGGCACCCTTAAACATTAGACCGGCAGATTTCTGGTATACTTGTACGGAAACTATATAGGAATGCTATGTCTCTGTTAATGGTTCAGGCCTTCACATATCATGTAAGTCGCTGACAACGATGGATGGAGGCGGGTTTCTTACAGGCAGCGGCACCTCATCTAGGCATCCGATGTATGCAGATCCTCCTACTAGTCTCTGTTGCATGTTTGCTGATATTCTCATATACACTGAAGGCGCTATATATCTCCTGAACCACACATGGCATCTAGGTTTCAGAAGGAATGTGTCGGATTTTGCCGTGATCATCCTACTGTAGAGGGGATCCTATTCTGGCCTACCGGTCGAGCTGCCAGAATATAGGGGTCTTAATAATTACCTATACTATTTTGGGGGCTGCTTATTATAATTTGTAGTAGACTGGGTTCCAAAACCCTATTCTAATTATTAAGGCCTGTATAGTATCCACACAAAACTTGGCCTCCCCACTAGGCCACGGAAATAGAAAGGTATGAAACTTTCCGATTGCTATAACATGCTATAAGAGCCCGAAAAGTGTGAAGGTTGGGTATTGCAGAGTTAACATTGATTAAACCCACATATGGTAGTATTTCATCCCCATACGGTCACATAAAGGTTGCCTGCTTAGCTGCTCCGTTTCTCGTTCAGAAACGGCTCGGGATGCAAACCCTAAAACTCTGAGCCCTCAGCGGTTTAAGGACATATCCCACGTCTCAGGCATAGCGAACCAATTTGGATATTTGGGATTTAGGGCTTCGTGTCGGATTGCAGAAAATTAACCAATTACCAGGTACTACTGTTGATGGACAAAATCCTGCATGACCCTAAGGACCCTAAACTATGGGAATTATGGTATATTCCTTATAATGGGTCATGCAGGATTTTGTCCATCAGCCGTACTGATAATGGTTTTCCTACTCAAGGGCCCCCCCACTTCAGTTTCTAAGGATAAGCCCATTTAACATCTTGGACCCTCAATCCTTTAAAGCCTAAACCCAAAAAAACTAAGCCATACCGCCAAAAGAAGCCCTACCAGCACAAATCACGAAAGAAAACCCGAAAAGCCTAAATCGACCCTAAAACCTCTCAAACCCTGAACTCTAATCTTGTACTCCGCTCGCTGATGATAGCCCTAAACCCTAAAGCCAGCCCACCTTCGCCCGCTGGAAACGCCAAGCACCATCAAGGCTCCTAACCTTCTGGGGTTTCAGGGTCTACTTGGAG
>BGNK01005611.1:32500-36490 GCA_003297005.1 Symbiodinium sp. clade A Y106
TAAAGGCCCCTACAGCACGGCTTACGGTTGGACGGCTCAAACGGCTAGTCTAGGGTGTACGTTTAGGGCCCACAGTGCAAGGCGCATGGGTTTAGGGTGTATACTCTCGCAACTCGGACATGCCAGGCGAGGTCTGTTGGGTTTGGGGTTTATGAGTTCAAGATTTCTGGCTTCAGCCGAACTGCTTTTGACAATCTCCGAGCGATGATCCGTCGGCAGGGTGAAACTGTGAAACGCCCATCCTCTGGGCTCGCCTGCGCGTTCCGAAGACTTCAGAAGACATACTCGGTTCAGGGTTTAGGGTTTAGGGTTGAGGCTTAGGGTTTAGGGTTGTGCGATAAGTGCGACCATCCGAAGACTTCAGAAGATATACTCCAAAACCCTATTCGAATCAGAACTTAGTATATTTCATTAAATAGATATATACTCAAGGCGGCGAAAACCAGGGCCCCGATGTAAACCCAAAAGCACACTGCAATGACCCCCGGGTACCCCTAACTTGTGTTACGGCTGCTCCACATCGTATACCCTAAACCCCAAAACGAGCTTCCTGTGTATACCATTCCTTAGAGCCTTACGGTTCCGTAGTATGAGCATACTAGCATATACCCCCAAATCCTATTCTGATTATCGAGGCCCCTTTTGTACACCCCTACTGCCACTCATGCCGCGGGGGGGAGAATCGGCGAACTCTCGTCCGTATTATATTATAGCCCAGAGCCCCAGGGACCCTGAACCCTAAACCCGAAACCCTAATGTAGGAACCTGAATACGAAACCTTGGGCCTTTATTATGGTTCCTTAGACAAAAAATGAATCCTAGTATTTTGGGGGGGTTATATATAGGCCCAGGCTTTCTTAATCAGGTTCCTACATTAGACCCTTCATCCCGGCAGGCTTCGAGGTTGAGGGCTCCTTAGAGGATCAGAAAGGCTTAGAATAGGGTTTGGGGGTATTATATTATACTATAACTGCAATAAGGAGCCCCCAAACCCTAGAAAGGCTTGTGCCGGTACGGCGAATCAGCTTCCGCGATGGGAGCAACGAGCCGGATTTTTCGTGGCCTTGAGTCGGTTCAGGGTTTTTTGCCTCCTACTTCGCAAGGACGAGCGCGGAGGGCAAAGGTTAGGGGTCTGGGGTTTTGCAGGCTAGATCTTGAAGGAAGGGGTCCCGTTTTCAGGTGTGCTGGATCATGGAACTTGGTAAGTCAAAGTATAATTGCCCTATGTTTGGACCTGGTTATTAGTAAGTCTAGGGATTTAGGATTTAGGGTTGAAGGTTTACTTGAGGTGCTGTAAGGTTCTTGCGGTTGCCTGCGGAATAATAAGAGTCATAATGGTCGGGTGTAGGGAATTGGGTGTGACCTCTCGTAATACGTGTACTGCCTTGCCCTTCTCGACCTTCTCGGGCCCAAAAGCCTAAACCTTAAACCCGCAAAGCCCTAAACCCTAAACTAGAAAAAAAAAGCAAGCGTTGCGACTTCACCCGAAACTCTATGACTATAGTGACTATTGCACCCGAAAGGCCGCTGATTTCCCAATCCCCTTTTGGTCCTAAACCTTTAGCCGGTATAAACAGAAGGCTCTATAACCTGAGAACAGAAGCTATCCAAAACCGTTGAAGTAAGGAGCGCGCCTGACCTTACAGAGGGATGGTTGATTTGATGATGGGTTGGAGTCTCGGGGGTATACATACCCTAAATCTTGAACTCTCCCGTTAAGCCCTCAACTCACCTGAAATCCTTCAAAACCCTTAACTCTACCGTTAAACCCTCAAGCCACCCTAAACCCTAAACTGTTAACCCTCAATCCACACCAAACCCAACCCTAAACCCTAAACCTCAAACCCTAAACCCTAAACCCTACACTCTCAACCCTGAGCCCAAACAAAGCAATCCAGATCTGGGCACTCCAACACCCGAAGGGCTCCTTTTTGAGGATTCCGTTTAAAATCTCAGTCGCTGAGTTCATAAGCCCCCCAAAAGTGTACACTTTTAGTTTTAAAGTGGGTAGTAATATCCCAAAAAGTGTAAAGTGTATCCACTCAGCTACTAAGAAATCTAGGGTTCCTTTGAGGTTCCATGTGTCATTAAAGTTTTTGCCTTAAAAGGGTTTCTGTAGAGGTACGTTGGGCCTATGTATATGCCATGTAGGCACACGGTCCCTTAGGAACACTTTTTGAACCCTTTTTGCTACTGGACTCAAGTCCAGACTGCCCACACCCGAAACCCTACACCGTTAAAGGAACCATTTACGGGAAACATACGGTTGATGTTAAAAATCTTGCATTACCCATCATAAGGAATATACCATAATTCCCATAGTCTAGGGTCCTTCAGGTAATGCAGGATTTGTATCATCAGCCGTAGGGAACCCTAAGCCCCCCAATGCCCTGAACCCTAAAGCCCCAAAGGCTGCCACCGAGCTCCGGGCACCCGAGGCGTCCGACTGTAAGCTTCCCTGAGGTAGCAGATGCCCTGCTGGAAGATCTTGGCCTCTTCGGTTTAGGGTGTTTATTTGTTTTTTCTTTGCTGGTTCTTTTCCAAATGGGGCTTTAGGGCTTTAGGGTTTTAGGGTTTCAGGGTGTAGGGTGGCTGGCGGGTTTAAAGGTAGAGATAAGGGTTTAGGGATTAGGGTTTAGGGATTAAGGTTTGGGCTTAGAGCTTGGCCTCTTCGGCTTTGGGGTTTCGGCTTTCGGGATCCCCTAAGGGTTCCTTCACGGGGTTCCTTCCAGGGGGAGGGGGTTCCAATTTCACTGTTGATTTAATGGTGTAGGGGAGGGGCTTCGGGTTTAGGCTTGAGAGCTTGTGTTTGAGGGTTTGGTGTTCAGGGTTTGGGATTTTAGGGTTGAGGGTTTGAGGTCTTAGGGTTTAGAGTCTAGGGTTTTAGGGTGTAGGGCTCAGTGTTGAGGGTTCGTGGTTTTGCGTTTGGGGTCTCTGGGTTCAGGGTTTAAGTGCAAGGTTCCCGTAAGTCTTTTGGTACTACCCTGCATTTCCGGTATCCTGGGGAACTAAACGTTAAGCTTTGGGAGTATATTGGGCTTATAGAGAGGTTATAGTACACCTAAGCGTTAAAGGTTACCTACTCTACTACTAACAGCCCTTATAGAGCTCTCATAGTACCCTAAACCCTAAATCCGTTTAAAGGTTACCTAGTCTACTACTAGGATACCATTCGAGCCAGGAGGTTGCGTGCCCTGCTCGCAGGTTCGGCACTCTTCGTGTCTTGAGGCCCTGAAGGATTGAGGCTGCAAAGCTTCTGGGTGCAAGGTGTTTAGAGTTTCGTGGTTTGGGGGTTTAGGCTTTCAGGCCTTTTTAGAGTCCCGGTCTCTAAGATTTGGCTGCTTCGACTTTCGGCCTCAAAACTTTTGGGCTTGGAGTTTCGGTTCGTGCGGCTGCTGATTCCGGGTTTCAGGTTTAGGTTTTGGCTTTTCGTTTGTGTCTACAGTGTATTGTCACACTACTGCCATCAACATCATTAACAGCACTAGCACTACTTTTGTCATCAATTGAAAGGGTTTGCTGCAGCTGATGGGGTTGAAAGTTGTGGCTCGCAGTCCAACGCCATTCAGAAGGAATCTGAGAGCTCGTTTCGAACCGGTCGTAGGTTCTGGTGACCGTGCGGCCAAGAGGTGAACTCCCGAGTCACTCATAACGGATAAGCGACTCGTAAAGAATCAGAGCGGGATGCTGGCTTGTCTGGAACTATACTTACATAAAGCGAGTCTGTAATTTTGGATGCCACCCCTGAACCCCTAACTAAGATCTTTCCAAACAATGGCTTCTGAACTCTGTGAGGGCGTGGGCCTGGGCTTCGGGTACGATGGCCTGGCTTCCCTGACCCCCTTTCCACAGGCTTGAGTAGTGCTCGCCGGGCCAGAATCCCCAAGCACATCGCACTCGTGGCGAGATGCGGAGGCTAAGTACGCACAATACACATTATCTTACGAGCTACGCTGTCGGATACGTTGTTGAAAGAGCTGACGAACTGAT
>BGNK01005612.1:0-36452 GCA_003297005.1 Symbiodinium sp. clade A Y106
GGGGCGGAGGCGACGGACCCGGCGCGATGCGCTGCGATCCCATACAAAAGAAGGGAATGCCGTCGTTCTCCGTGTTAGCCCTTTTCGGCGTTTCCCCGAACGTCGATAGCACATGTCGCCAAGTCTGTCGCTCTCAGCAGAGAGATGTGCTGTCAGACACAAACTTCTGGTGGCTCCACGCTGGAACAACACTGATGCAGATAGCACAGATCCGAGTATTCCTTTGCTTCATCGTTACTCTTGTTTGAGAACGGTGCGGGAATATGAACAATCACCCTCTGGTCTCGGATAGATAGGATCGCTCATTCTTGGCCGAAGCGAGAAGAATGCAGCAGAAGCGATGACAGGAGCAACAATCACAACCAGCATGCAGCAAAAGCCCCCAGTGCCGCTCAGACCCTGTCCAGGCCATCACCAACATGAACGACAGACTTCGTGAGCGGAAGGTGGACTTCCAGGATCTGAAGGACTCTCGCGTTGGATCAGCCGAAGCAAAGGCAAGGAAAGTCGCACCTGTAGGGCCTTGGATGTTGGAGGACCAGTTCAAGCGAGAGCTCAAAGTCGAGTTCCCTCAAGCTTCTGAAGAGCGGCTTCAAGCCATGGCGCAGAGGTTGCCGGGAATTTGATGGCGATGCATCAACCGACAGATTTTGTTGGACTTCCAACAGGTTGGTTTTTTGAATTGTGGAAAGATTCTGTGGACTCATGCGCCACTCATGTCTGATACGAGTCATTCTACTTGTGCGGCGGCTGAGTATCTGTATGGTGTAATGCAGAAGTAGCTACCGGAATACTCTTCCAAAGGGTCTCGGAGACGAGGCGTTCTTTAGGGTAGTCTGAGCTTGGGTTGGAACTCTCGCGCTCCGGCAGCCAACTACGTCATCGGAGGCTGCTCAATGAAAAGCTCCTGGCTGACGAGAAGATGTCTCGCTTCCCGGTGCAGCATGAGAGCTTCCGGCCAAACCTGTCTTTGACGACCCAGGACCGAGTGATTTTCACCTGAAAGGGCCCCCGCCGGAACCTTCTGCGAGTCTGCGAGTGCTAGCAGGACCGCAGGTACAAGGAGCACTTTCACCCTGGGACCTTTGTTTGGAACGAGGCAGAGAAGCGGGAGGCGACGACCTGCCGAAACACGCCTCGACTCCTCGACTCCTCGAGCTCGTAGAGCAGTGTCGCTTTGACAGGCATGGACTTGCTGCTTGAACTTCGACCACGGCTCTCGTGGCTGTGAGTCGCGCGTGGTGAATCCGGACTCGTGGAGCTACCAGGGCTTCGAACGCGCGTCGGCATAGGCTGCAGACGTCGTAGTTCACAGGGTAGGATTCGTTTCATCCCTGATGCAGAGTGCATTTGGGACAGCCAAGCACTCTTGGCATGTGTGCATTATCTAGCCTTGCACTGCCAAGACGTTCCCGGCGATCTCACCAAAGCATGTAAGTAGCACAGCTTGGGAGGCATGACAGAAGGGATGTTCTAGACCGCTATAGACATGTACCCAAAGCGAACTTCGCGACCTTTATGCTTCAGGCCTCAACTGAGCTTCTGAATCCAGAGAGCGTCTCTGAAAACTCAAGGCCGAAAACTGCAGTTTTGCTGACTTGACTGTGGATTGTTGCATCCCACGTCGGCATTTTGGCGAAGTCCGTGCCGCCGCGAACCAGCTCCTGGACCGAGGCTTGACGTTCTCGTCCGAGAATCCCTACCTTGCTCCGTTGACCTGGCTTGTTTTGACGGTGTAGCTCGATGCATCTTCGGCAAAGCCTGTTGTGTGCTTGCCGTCTGGCTCTCAGGGTGCGGCTTTAGTTTTGAGATTAGTTCGACATACATGTCGCACAGCCGCCAAGCAGTGCCTGCCTTAGCTCTTGGAGCCACGATTCCTGCCGCCAGCCCTTTGCTGCATCGCGAGGTGTTGTCATGAGCGCCACGGGCACCGTAAAGTCCTTCAATGGTGCGAAGGGCTTCGGTTTCATCGATTGTGGCTTTGGACAATATTTTGTTTCGGTGGGTTACATTGGCTACATGTGGGACTGGTCTTTGAATCCCAGGTGGCACAGGAACAGACGTCTTCATCCACATCAAGGACATGTTGTGAATCATGCACCCAGTCATTCGGGTCGAAGTTTCAGCATTTACTCTTGCGCTGCACGGGCTCGGCCGAACTTTAGGGATCCCGAAACTAGGCAGGGAGGATACCTCTATTGGAGAGTCTAAAGTCCATGTCTTGGAAACATTCTCATTCTTATTGACGGTCCCTCAAGGACTGCATTGATGGGAACCAGCCAGCCGCAGGCGATGTGCTGACGCTCCTTGGAGTTTGTTGTACTTCTACACATCATGAGGTCTCAACGTTTCAAGTCATGGTATATCATGGTATGATCCCGTACGGTTGGCCAACATTGAACGCGATGTATTGTTGTAAGTGTAGTACCCCAAAACCTTGAGTTACAGGAACTGCCATGTACATGTCAGACTGACGTCTAGCGTGCTTAAGATCGGGCCGATGGTTCAACGACCCGTCCGTGCCCAAGGTTTGACCTGGAGCCCAGCAAATCCAAACCAGGCCAGATGCAGGCCATGCCAGGATTATCAGACCTGTATTCCAGATGACTTTTCAGCATCGCTCACGCAGCAGCTGAAATAACACAGCTGAATTACAGCACGCAGTGGCAGACATGCATTCCGGCCATGCCCAGAGGCCAAAAACGTCAAGGGTGGGACCGCTGTGAAAGAGCAGCCTGGCGCCACAGACCCGAAGCTTAGCTGCAGATTTCTTTTTTTTTGGGGGGGTTAAGTATTAAGGCACCAATTCCTGCAGGTTCCAGTTCTTTGCAGGATGTGCGGCAATGGAACTAGCTCAAACAGCCTAGTGCTGCATTATGGATTGCCCAATAGCAGGCACTCTGTCGACAATTTAGCAATTTTCATGGATACGCAGCACGGGCAACTGGTTGTGGCCGTCGGTGAAGCAACGAACGTGGACCGCGGCAAGGTGCCCGGTGAGCTTGGTACATCTCACGCCCTTGTCCATGAGCCCTTCGCTCTTCCACTTCCCTTCGCCCTTTTCATGTCGAGCAGATTCCACATTTAGCGTGATGGTCCAAAGGCCAAGACTATGCTATGTAGAGATCAACGCCGCTTAGTAAGACGTTGCTACTGCTGCTTTCAGCCTCCGACACCGGGATCCCGTCCAGCAAAGCTGACTCAAGCGGACGAATGGGCTTGCTGAAAGCTGTTTGAAAGGCAAAATCTGTTTGCAAGTCGTGTCAACCTGCAGCCGCGCTGCTGCGACCCGTGGCGTGCGGTAGCCTTCAAGTCAAGCAGGACGGAGTTCCGTGTCGAGTTGGGTGTTGCGTTGATGCTGCTGTCCTGCTGTGTACACGCTGAAGAGTTGCAGAATCTTTGTGTTTGATAGCTCTCTTGTTTGCCGATGTACCTCGGCATGTCGAGCTACTCTTGCCACGCTCAGCTCGACTCTCCGATGGTCATCGTCGGTCTAGCGCTGGGTGTGCTGCCGGCACCGCCAAGCACCAAAACTGCCATTGTGCCGTTCGAAGCCTCAAAGCAAACTAACAGAGCAGTTTCAGAATTGAGGCAACGAGTCGCTTATTGTAGGAGGCCGCGCTCGAAGGATCAGTATGACCACGGGCACAGCCCCTGTAAGGTGCACAGATCGCTTGTATTTCTCGCGAAACTGTGAAACTTTCTGGCACAGATCTCTGACCAAATGAGAGAAGTCTAGCGCAAGATATACTATGCAGTCTGTGTGCTTCGCAGAACACATGCAAGTACATAGGTCTATAGACAAGGAAAGTCTTGTCAAGCAGAAGCATCTTTCTTCCACTAAATTTTGTGCACCATTCAATCTAAGGTTTGGCTCCTTTGGAGCTGCGAAAAGCATCCATTCCGCAAGCAGAATGTCGGTGATGATGTGTGCTTAAAGTTTTGTCGGAGACTACCCAAGAATCCCTGTTCTTGCCATCTATCTCCGCGTCGCACGTCGAGCTCAGGCATGGGCACTAGACAAGGAACCGTCAAAACCTTCAATGCTGAGAAAGGACCAACCTTAGGCTCTGTTGTTGTGAGGAAGGCCCCAGCGGCAGGCCTAGCGGGCCTTGGACCAGGTCCCCCCCTTTTCTGTTTCACTTTCCTGTCTCGACCGGCGTATTGACCCGGACAGGATTCGGCTTCATTGCGGTGGAGGATGGTGGGCCGGACGTGTTTTTGCATGTCAAGCAGTGCGTCGGCTCCATGCCCAAGCCTGGCGACGTGGTGACCTACGACGTTGAGCCTAGCATCAACAGACCAGGTCAGATGGTCGCAAAGAACGTAACAGGTGGATCTATGCCGCTGGCTACGGGTCAGCAGGCTGGAGCTGGATATGGACCAGTTCGGACTGACGTGACCCAGCTTACTAACCCGTATGCGCAAAATGGCATGATGGGAGGCATGAACATGGGCTGTGCTGGCCTAGGGATGACAGCAATGCCTGGCTTGGGCCTCGGTGACATGAATGCGATGGGTGGGCTGGCGTCCCAACTGGGCTGCGCTGGCTTCAGTGGCTGCGCCGGATGCCCCGGCTGCGGTTGCGGTGCCTGTGGCTGCGGCGGTTGCGGCTGCGGTGCCAGTGCCTGTGGTGGGTGCGGTGCCTGCAGCGGCTGTGGCTTAGGCGATTGCTCTGGTTGTGGAGCATGTGGTTGTGGCGGCCTCGGTGACTGCTCCGGATGCGGAGCATGTGGTTGCGGAGGGTGTGGACTAGACGGCTGCGGAGCATGCGGCTGCGCAGGCTGCGGAGCATGTAGCAGCTGTGGCTGCGGCTGTCCACAAGGATGTGGCTGTGGCCTGAATGGTTGTGGTGGCTGTATGCCCGACATGAATGCCTTGGGTGGCTTTGCTGGCTATGGTTGCGATGGAGGCATGTCGCAGCCGCTCGGAGAGCAGGCGGCGCCAATGGCCATGCCTCCCGGGGCCGAGATGGTGTCAGAGGAAGTTGGCCAAGCGACGTAGTTACGAAAATTTGGGTCGCATGCGTCTCATTCAACTACCTGCTGCCGCCTGCCCTTTAAAACAAAGGCCTCAACCTGCAAATGCATGGGCGCTCGACTCCTAAAAAGCTTGTGGCTTGAGGATGCTTGCACGGACACTGATGTGAACTCGCCCTTCGTGTTTGAAGTCTGATCGGAATCGAGCCCTTGAATCTCATGACAGGCAATATCCACACGAGCAGGTGGAGGCTTGGCCGTGAAAGTTCGGGGATGCGGGTTGAGGGCCGCGCAGGTTCCAGGCTGAAAGTACGAATGTGCTTGCATTCGATAGTTTGAGGAGGCATCGCGGAAACTGTCACCGTTAGCTGCAGCAGCTTCAAACGTTACGCTTTTGGGCAAGGGGGGCTCTCTTCCTGCTCTACCCGACCTTGCCCACCGCACATCTGCCACGTCTTGTGTCTTCCGGGTCAGGTGTCTTCAGATGCCCTCCATGGTGAAGATTCTAGCGTAGTGTGTTGGCTGGCCAGGGGTTTCGTCTGCGCTGGATCTCGCGCCAGCAGAGCCACTGCGGCAAGCAGCAGCAAAGGCCATGCCGAGTGCCCACAGCGACTTCGACGAAACCTTGCGCATCTGTATGCAGGATTCAAGTGAGCTTCTGGCCCACGTAAAAGACAAAGAGGCCGAACGGTTGAACATGTCGCACTCTGCTGGCATCGAGCTGCGGAGGTCACTCGGCGACTTCAGCTTCCGGCTGAACCTTTTGTGGATAGTTACTTGGAGCCACGGGCTACTCCAAAAGCTGTCGCGAATGGTTCCCGGTGTGTGCTCTTGCCGGCCAAGCCTGGACTGCATAAAGACTTGTCGCCAGGAGCAAATTTATCCCAGCAACTATGTTTCCAGCCTGCTGCTAAGTTCCGATGTTTCTTTGTCGTGGTTGAGTTGATGTGTTGATGTATCGATGAGGCCCTCATTCGGCGGTCACAACGAAGCTACTCTCATCAGAGGCAACCGTCTGGGCAATCTGAGCATGCCTCTGCAAAACATTCTGCTTGCAGCCTCCAGTCTCCACGTGTGTCGACTGGGCTTCAGAAGGCGGGCTCACGTGTCTCCTCGCCGCAGCGCGGCCCGTCCGTCCGAGCAGGCGCCGTGTGACACAGAGAGGATCCCAACGTGCCCAAATCAAAGGGTCAAATGGGTCAACATCGACAGTGTTGAGTCTTGAGGCTCCGCTCAGAGCCGTGGCAGCTGCGTATCAATTTCCAGCACAGGCCTGGGTAAGAAGTCACGCAGTCTGCTAGCCGGCACTGGCGGTCCAAAGCACTCAGCTATGTGCATGAGCTGCATTGAAAATTGCAAATATCAGTGCAGAGAGCGAGGGCCCTAACTGACTGACGGGCTGGCTGACTGACTACGGACGGACGGACTGATTGACCGACCGACCGACTGACGGACGGACGGAGGGACTGACTGACTGACTGACTGACTGCGTGGCACCATTTCGTTCTTCGACATGTCACAGTCACAGACGCCTTAAAGACACCTCTATCAGAAATCCAATGAAATCAATCTTAGCATGCTGCAAGTAGCCGGCAAAGATGCACGGCACCGGCCGTCGGACCAGCAGCCGTGACCAGTGTTGCGCGTAGTGTCATACGTCTGTCGGGAACACAACAAGCAGAGCCCAGATTCCTTGTGGGATGTCCCAAGCCTAAGGCCTAGGGGCTGCAGCAAGCTTTCACCGAACAGTGCAGTCCAGGCTCCGCATCATGGAAGCAGCAGATCAAAGGCGCCCGAGCTCTTGCTAAAGTATTGGACAATGTTGGGAGTTCGGCTTGCGATCTGGATGGGAGACTGCTAGGCAAAACCCGCTCGTCCGGTCGAACAGGGTCTGGATAGACCACTGTGTTTCTGTCGCGGCAACCCTGCACATGGAGTGCGGTGCCCGAGCAGGTGCACGGCAGAAGCTGTTGGAAAGGCGCTTGACTCGGAAGCCCAAATTACGAGGAATGAACATGCCATCGGAGATGTGTCCTTCTGATTGGCGCTTCCTGCATAGGTTCTGCACCACAAAGCGCGCCTTCGATGTCCGGATCTGGGCGAGTTGTGAGCCGTAGAAGATCTGTAGAAGCCATGATTATGACTCGAACGAGGCTTTCCTCGGGACCATCCGCGAGCTCAAGAGGCTTCGGTATTGAGAGGGCCTCAGTTGCAACATACTGGGGTTAAAGGGGAGGAAGCCACATCGCGTGCTGCAATGCTCTATGATCGTCCAGGGACTGGTGACATGCTGGACGTTGAGCTGCCGCAAGAGCAGCAGAGAGCCAAGACGCGTGAGATGCATCCTGCTGCCTTGTTCCGACTTCGTCACAGAACTGTTGCTGTTTGACGAAGGGCCTGTCCGCAAAGAGTTGGAGTCGAGGTTAAATCTCTTGCAGAAAGTGTCGTTCTGGGTGCGCAAACTCTTTCCGCTTCTTTGTGCGGTTGTGCGACCACGGGAAGCTTGAGTACCGGGTTGCACCAGGTTCTGTGCCTTCTTGACCAAGCACTTCAAGAACATTCCGAAAGAGGCGAAGTCTTTGTTATTCCCAAGCTTTACACGCACACCTGCTGCACAGCTTCAGATGTGATGTAACATAGCTTTGCTTCGAGGATCACATGAACATCTTCCGTTTCTTCGATACGGACGGGCAAGCCACTTAGTCTGTGGCATAGAAGAATAGTAATGATCTGGGGTGCTGGCCCCAACACAATTCATGCAGGTCCTTCGATTCCTGGTCAGCACGACCTCTTTCGCAATTGTCAGACTGGCCAAGGAGTGGCGAGATCTCACTTGGTGAGTTCTATGCAGTGGTCGAGGTGGCCGGACTCATGACAAAGGGCACGAGAGAGACAGAGAGACAGAGAGAGAGAGGCGGGCGGGCACTAGTGCCCGGGGGGCTTAACTCGCCCCTTAAGCCTGGGAGAAGAAGAGAGAGAGAGAGAGAGAGAGAGAGAAAGATACCCAAGTGCTGTTAGTCTACCAATGGGGCTCGTGTTTGCATGATGATGCTGTGTTTGCCTGGGGCGAGACCTACTCCAGTAACCGTAGACTGCACAAATAGCGAGGCCGAGCGCAACCGGGGCGTGTTACTTGAGGGAACGTTTCTAGTGTTTAGTGAGAAGTGTGCAGTTGAGTGTTCCAACGTTCTTGAGTACTTGCTCAAAAAGTGCTGTTGTGTCCAGGCCCGCTCCTGTAGCCAAGAGCCTCCACTTTACTGCCGTGATCCCGACGTGTGTGCAACTAGTTCTGATAGTAACACAGTAACACACCTTTTGTTGAACGGGGCAGAGCACACAGTACTTGGTGGAAGAACCACAGAGTACAGTGCTCGACAGTCGGGGCGAGAGCAACGTAACAGTCTTCTACGGGACATTTCAGAGGCCTAAGGGGTGCACAGTTAAAGCTCAGAGTTCTTTTGCACGTGAAACCGTGCATCCCGCCAACAGTCGGGCAGCTCCCGCGGGGGCGTGCCCTCAAGCCTGGGGAAGAAAGAAAGATACCCAAAGCAGCCAACCCTGCGACACGAAAGGGGGAGAAGAAGAAGTGGAGGACGACAGTGTTGTGCAAAAAGTCATCATGGAGCTCGACGAGGACGCGGGGGAGATCGCAGTACCAGTGGAAGAAGAAAATGCGACAGTCGCGTGCCTACCAAGCGGGTCAAGCATGGATGCGACACCGCAAAGCAGGGGAGCGAAAGACGTTGATTGTCACAAGTGACAGCAAGTCGCACCAAGCCCGCAGCATGCAAGTCAAGCTACCTGGGGGAACCATGACACCAAGTACGGCAAGTCGCGACCTGATGGGGGGAAGCCCTCCGACTTCGACCTCCCTGTCGCAGATGGTCTTGCAACTGGCCAGACGAGAGGACGCCTCAACGGGGACAGCAAGGACTTACCCTGCAGGGCGAAGCCCGAGAAGCCACCTTTGCCGAGACGTCGGAGTGCGAAGTGAAAAGGGCATGTCCTGAGTGAAACTGAGAGGCACCTTCGCTTATCGTCGGTGAGTGACCACCATACCTTATCTTAACCCTGCTTTGTGTGCTATACTCCTTGTTCTGAAAGTTGGCACTCCGACCCACAGCAAGAATGTCCAGCCTTGGTACAGAGTCTGAACCCATGAACCTCAAGCCATGGAAACAACACAATGCGAATGTAACTACTGCATCTAATCATGACTTTGCAAGTGTCTGGGCAACTTCCTAATCAGCTGTGGCGTCTTTGGTTTTACTGATTGTGTGAGTGTTACTTCTTGTCGCTAAGCTGATGGAAGCCGCGACTTTTACGTGTTTTGGGGCAACCGGTTGCTGCAGGGACTAAGGACTTGCCATAGAGGGCGCAGGGACGAGGCCGGGATGCGCAATAGTGTTCAGGGTTGGGGGATTGCAGCAACCGGCGACTTCCGTTCGTACCGACCACCGGGCTGAAGACCAGCCCATCGGACCCCAAAGCCTTCACTCTCTTCAACCATAGAGAGGGGGGGGCGCCTTGGGCGCGGGTCCAGCTTGACTGGACCTTGACCCCAGCAAGCAAGCAAGCAAGCAAGAGAGAGAGAGAGAGAGATTGCTCGCCGTAGCCATTTTGGCTCAAGGCCACGAGCGGTTCGAGGTGCCACCCCCCTTCGGCTGGGGCACCAAGACCGGGGCGCGAGTAGGAGGTACTCACTTGAAACAGGTGACCCTCTGAGAGAGCTAGGGGCTGCCGAGACTTGCTGTCTCAGCCCGTCCCTGCCGCCATTCAAGCTGAAGGGCACGAACGCTGATCTTTGCGGGAACACCATTGCCGCTCCTGAGGAGGGACTCGGTGGGTACGGTCCAGTACGGGGGATCGGCGCGGGGGCGTGCGGGGGACAACCACTACCACTACCCCACGGGCATCGGCGGCCTACGCGAGGACTACCTCAACTGCCAGTTGCGGGACTACCCCTTCGCAGGGCGAGGGACACCATCACCGGAGAGTTCGTGACTTGGGCATCGCCACCGAGAAGGCAAACCACACCATGGCTGGTTTTGCTGAACCTGGACAACAGCCCCCAACAGCGAGGCAGAGTGNAGGGACACCATCACCGGAGAGTTCGTGACTTGGGCATCGCCACCGAGAAGGCAAACCACACCATGGCTGGTTTTGCTGAACCTGGACAACAGCCCCCAACAGCGAGGCAGAGTGGACCAACCCCAGGTTACCATGGACGCGCTGAGGGACCTCTTCCGAGGAGAGCTTCAAATGGCAGTGGGGCAGCTCAACAAAGTGGGCCGACTAGAGGCACGCAACATGTGGATACCAAGGAAATTTTGCCGGAGTGTATATGTGTATATAAATGGCACGGGCACTCGCCCCTTTTCCGAGAACCATCCTTTTGCAGCTGACTGACAAAAGGCCGCCTAAGGCCAGACCTCAACTTCCGTGTACCAGACATGATAGACAAATGGAGTGACCGGCTCCCGATGGGAAGCCACTAATTCGAGGCTATGGAGGGCATCCATTCCTTACCCGTACAAACCCAACAGAATGGTGTGCCTGCAGCAACACAAGATGTGCGGGGCCGATAATTGAAGCATGTTTTTCCCTCCTGCCTGAGCCTGCTGCAGGGAACCCGAGAATGTTGTTTGGATTGTCGGTAGTGGGGCTGCTGTACTCAAGGTCCTTGCTTTCGCTTGTGGTTCTAACAAAGCCTACACTCGGGGCACCCAACGAACTTTCTAGTACGGTCGAGCCCATCCAAACAAAATGTTGGATGGGGTTGCGCACGCGCGCGGGCCGCAAGGACTGCTTGCGGTCCATGCGCCAGAGCAAAGCAAAGCAAAGAGATTGCGCGCGTGCGGGGGGGTGAAGCTCGCGACCACTTCTGATACTTCTGGCTGTGTGGAAGAAGAGAGCTGGGCATGCGGCATACGCGCAGCGTACACCTCTCTTTTGAGGGACCGCTTTTGTTACCTACCGTTGCTAGCAAGCCGACGACCCCACATCGGCTACTGGTCCTGAGGCACCCGGCCTAGTTGACCATAAGCCTTGAATTGAAACTCAAATGGGGGGCACACGATCCTTTTGTTTTGAAGACCAGAGTCAAACTGCACAGCCGTGCCCACCCCTCATAATGGTGGATGGGGCTGCGCGGATCCGCCGTGGGTACAGGGACTGCCTGTGCCCCATGCCCAGAGCAAAGCAAAGCCAGACGCGTGGCAAGCAAGCCAGAGAGATAGCCGCCTTGGTCTGATTGTGAAGCTAAAGGAGCGTCCGAAGTTGCCCCGGGAACACCGCCGTCACGGACACCGCAGCGGTGCGTTCGCGCGCGCACGTGCGCGAGGAGGGGGGCAAGAAACCTCTTTACTTCGAGACTTGAAGCAAGCAAGCGAGTCAGCGACCAAGAGCCGGTCCAGCACACGATGGGCTGGAGGGTTTTTTGTTATCAAGACCTGTTTGCAAGACCACCTCAGTCACTTGCCTGAAGCTCGCAACATCCTTCGCTTTGCAATTCGCCCCATGGCAGGCAATGTCCCCAGTGCGCTGCCTGGCCGACCTTCGGTGCAGGTGGTGTCAAAGATGTCTCCAAATGCCTTCGGTGCAGTCCGGTGCAGCTCAGGTACTTGAGAATAATCTCAGCATGACATCCCAATGCCAGGTGGATTGCGCTCGGATACGGTTCGGCGTGCAGGGCAATGGAAGTGATGGTGCCACGCTCAAGCTTTGATATTCGAGATCATTGCTGCCGGCACAGAGATCCGGGAGGTAGCAGTGCTGGCTGTCATTGGAGCATATGGGAGCAGCTCCCAAAGAGCTTTCAAGAACAACGCCGGATGTTTCTTCGCAGGGTTCTCCCCGCTCGTCGTCCTTCTGTGTCGTCCATCCATTCTGCCATTCCTTCCGTAACTTCTCGTCAATGGTCTTGCATGTTTCTCGGTGCAAGCGCCCAAGCTACCTCGCGAGCTGTCCTCTGTGTCGCCGAGGCAGCACGACAGACCTGGGGTGTCCGAAGATACAGCTGCCAACATTTCGGGCATCTCCTGCCGCATGCTTATCTTATCTTATCTTGATGTCTCATGTCAACGTTTGCTCCTTTTCCGTTCGCCTATGACAGTTGAAAGAAGGAGCAAAGTGGGAGTGCTGGAGTGGGAGGAGCACCTTTACATCTTTTCGGCTGGTGGCCAAGTCGTGTGACACCGTTCTACTGCAGCATATGTGGGCGTAGAAAGAGGCAGATGAACAAGCCAGGCTGTCGCTGCACCGAACATGTCCGGCACTGACGGAATCTCAGCATCTTCAGGAATAGCAGAAGTGCTGTTGCATCCATCCTTGAGTTCAGCGTGTTCGAGCTGACATGCTTGCACGATTCGCCTTGCACTACGACCTTGGGTGGACTGAGAAAACAGACTCGTTCCTATCGAGCCCTTTGCAGTTGAGTGCGCATCCTGATCAGACAAGTTGCTTTAAGACGGCGAAGCAAACTGGCGAGCCAATAGTGGGACGTTGTCACAGTCACCATGCTCCCGCCAACCCCAAGTCGTGCTCCTGCCCCGGTGATTTTTGGCACATGGGGTGATCTTGGGAGCCTCAATACTGCTCCTGGAGTGGTCTTGTTTGGAAGATGAGTACAACTTATCAGGTGAAGCCATGGCACTACAGAGCCTTCTATGCACTCTCAGGTTTCCCTTGCTGAGCTCTATGCGGCCCTGGGTTCTGCACGAAACCTAGCGTAGGCGTAAGCTCTTTTGTGGCCGGACAGATGCAGAAGCACTTCTTGGCCGATTCCGAGGTGTCGCCAGTTCTGCTGCTTGAGGAGTGGCGACAGCGCCTAGAGACGCCGCAATCTCAGCGAAAAGAAAAGCTCAAACTGCCATCCCGATGTTCTACTTCCACACTATCAGACTGCAGGATGTATCTTGATGTGGAGAAAGCTTATGACCCGCTGGAAGACATCACCACCCAGGCCTGGGGCAGGCGCACGTTATCCGTACCAGTTTTCATTGTGCTCAGAGAATGCCAGGCACCTCTTGACCTCAGCAAGTTCGTCGTTCAGGCGAGCAGAGCCAGAGATGCAGTGGGTTGCCTTGCCACGTGGAGACAGGGTCCCGGAAGCGCGCAGAGAGAAAGGGCAGCCTTTCAAACGCAGGCTGGAGAGCACTGGAACATGTCAGTGCTTGAAGCCAAGAGGCACGGTGCCGCGGGGTGGGGTGAGGTGTTCCAACCACCAACCTGACTTGAAGATTTTTACTGGGTATGCTCTCTCTGCGAGGTCCGTGGGTGGAGGTGGGGTGTGGGGTGTGAGACGTGGTGCAGTGGGGAGTGGGACGTGGGACGAGGGACGGGGTGGGGAGGGTTGGGGGTGGACCATCTCCCTCCTTTAATATATCCCGGCATTCAAGCTCCGTGCGCCAGCTATTTGTGCGGGATTTCATGGGATCGTAGGGCAGGTGGTGCAGAAAAGGTGATCGCGTAGCACATTTCTTTCATACAAGCAGATGGCATGAGGTCAGAATTCAATCCTGGCTGATGCGGCTGAATGGGACCCGGGAGATTTGGTTGTCAGTGGTCAATATGCCATCATACGCCATCTATTTTCGTGGAACGTTTCAGCCAAAGACCTGTGAAAACTTCAAGGTGATTCTAGAGAGCTGTTTTCGGACAAGACCACGTGTATGTGCAGAACATCACTGACGCCAGATCACGTTGCTGCAGGTTCTTCAGGCTCTGTGATTATGACCTGAAGGGGAAGATGACAAGGACACGCAATTGTTTGAACCGACCGTGGCGGGAGATGTTCAGTATGGGCACAGTCGTAGTCTCTTCAAGTGTGTGACGCTGCTGGGTCGGTACCGGACGAGTGGTGCCAGGACGAAGTTCCTCGCCGTCCTCAAGCTGGTGAAGCCTACGCTCATGCTGGAGCACCTCAGGAGACAACTGGTGTTCGTGAGTGCGCACCGACCTTTTTTGTACAGAGGAGGGGCATGCTAAACAGGCGTACAGCGTACATCTTACAGGATCGGCCTGAAGCAGCACCTGAAGCGGAAGCTTCGATAGGGACCGGCAGCAGATAATGCCGTAAAAATAGTGCTCACGTTGAGGGTGTTGCCGATGTTCGCCTGTGCAGGAGAAAGCTCAGGTTGTTCTACACCACTTTGCTTCGCAAAGTTCGGTCAGTGAACAAGAAGGCTGGCATTGCGCCTTTACAGATCGAGACCTTGTCCTGCTGCAGTGTCCAGTTGACATTGCCGCTGTGTCTGTGTGTAAACTTCATGGGTTGGCCATGCTGTGTGTTTGCCAGCATGCGTATCGCGAGTCAGCATTCTCGTCGCTCGACGTGCGAAGCTGGCAGTGTCAGGCGGTCTTGATAGTGCTACCAGTATCTTGTGAGCCAGCGATCCTGTTGAGCATAGCTTGCAGTCCAGGGTATCACTAGCAATCGGATACCAGCCTCGAGGTCAGGCCGCGCCATGTCGATCTGTCAGACCGTTTCGGCGGAGCCGCGGCTCCTCGGCCGGCGATCCTTGGATCTGGATGGGCAGCCGTCGGGGCCATGTGAGCAGAAACGACGCAGGAGCTCGAAAGGGCACCTGCAACTGGAATACTGTGCAAGGGAACCTGACCCTCCCGTCATGAGCAGCTGCCAAGTGCGAAGGAGCAGGGGTCAAGCGGGCGTAAGAACAGCGAGCTGTAGCAGTTCGCCCCATAATAATGTTGTTTGAGCCCTACCCTTGATCAGGTCGATCAGACGTCCCACCCGGCGTTTGTGCGAGGTTGGGCGCCTTGCTCCGACAGAACGCCTGGCAGCAGCCGAGGTGGTGACAACCCCCAGCTTCTCCTTGCGTCATTGACCGGGTCATGTCCATGGCCTCAACAGCTGACCCGCCTGCTGCTCTCGCAATCCGCGCAGCAGCGTGCTTCAGATCAGTATGATCAACGCTTAATTTTCGAAGAGACTGCTGCTACGTTCGCCGAAGCTCCCGACGCTTCCGTGGTGACAGGTGCAATGGAAGGTGATTTCCGCACCCTGCCGGACCACGCATTCCGGAGCCTGTATTCAAAGTTCGACGGGTGGTCTTCTGGATGCTTCTGAGGCTCGGAACACCCGAGGTTTCCCTGATGGCAGGTGCACGCTATGGAAGGTGATTTCCGCACCATCCCAGACAACACAGTTCAGGAACGGATATGCAAGGTTCCACGCTGGTCGTCCTGCTGTGAAGAAGGTTTCGGTGGGAAAGCCACTGGTTCGACTTGTGGCCGTCCGAGCGCATCGCCTTGCAGCGGAACCTACGCCATTCCGAATGCACCGATGCATGTGAAAGCCGGTGAGCGTGCCCTGGGCGCTGGTGGCGAGTGTAATCTGGTGGCAT
Source organism: Symbiodinium sp. clade A Y106 (assembly GCA_003297005.1). Classification (NCBI taxonomy): domain Eukaryota; class Dinophyceae; order Suessiales; family Symbiodiniaceae; genus Symbiodinium; species Symbiodinium sp. clade A. Next base: position 15,347 of record BGNK01005612.1, read on the forward strand.
CACCTTCGGCAGCTGAGGCCCTAGCTTCCTCTCCACAACGCGCCCTAGGACGGTGGTGTGGCTGGAGGAGGCGGTGGGGTCCCACGGCGACTCTCCTCACGGCTTTGCAACTCTCGCAAGGTATTAGCTCTGGTCTGGGCGGCGGCAGCACGCATGGTCAACGTAGCCATACGACGCCTTGCCGCCGCCAGCTCTGCTGCTTCTCTGCGACCCGCCTCCCTCAGGTCAGGGCAGCTCGCCTGGCGAGGCGGTTGGCCGGATTAACCTGGGCCTTCTGTGCTCCGTCACCAGGTTTTTCCTAGCATGCACCTGTGAGTGTCCCGGTACATGCATTCTCGGCACCCCAGAGTGCTCTCAGCAACTGCCGTGCTCAAAAATCAGTCAGCAGCACAATATAAGGGATTTATGGACCCAGCAGCGCTGCCCTGCGACTCGACCGTTCATCAGCAAGGTCTTTATTGTGCTCCGCGATCGGTTCGAGGATTGCATCGGGCACTGAAAAAGATCGAGCCAAATCAGAACTTTGTCTGTTCATGCACTTCCTGATCTGCAGTTACCAGGCCTGTTTTGAATACACCATTTTCGAAAAGACTCTGCCCCATAGGCCAACCTGGAAGCATTGGCCATGACGCTCGTGAGCAACTTCCTGCAGTGCTCCCTCCATGTTCGCAACCGCATTCATTGAAATGCGGCTGCACCAAGCATCCTGGAGCCCAGCATTAGCGCAAGTCGAGCATCGTCGTGGATTTCGGTTAGGTACAAGCAGGACCCAAAGATCTCGAGGACAGTCGTCCCGGATGACTACCAGAGGACGCGAGCAGCGTCCGGCAATCTGCTCACCATACGTGTTTCTGCATCGAGCAGCTCTGTCTGACGTTCAGAACTGTGGTTTGCCCTCATGGGCCGTTTTGTTTCCAGGACATATGACCTCTTGCAGCTCACAGAGAAGGCAGAGACGCCGTGAGGGGGGCTATGGCTGATCATGTGTAGTCGCATGGCATCCGCAGACCTTCACCAGTTTCCGGTTCGGCAGTGAAGTGCAGGACACAAAGCTGCTCTTCAGCCTCGTGGTGCTCCGGCAGAGTCAGGGGTCGGGTTGCAGGGCGCGGCACTGTCAGCAGAAGAGAGCCGCTCGTAGGGCCAGGGTGCTTTCAGCCATCTGCCAGGATCTACGAGCTTCGGGGAAACCTGACCCGATTTTCTGGCACATGCTCAAGAACTTTACGCCGTCTGTTGCTTGCTTCTCAGACCACCGTCTCGTGAATTGAGTGTCAGCATGGGGAAGAGAGAACAAACATTCCAGGTGCTCGAGGACTTGAGCCTTCTGAGTAACAACATCGCTGTCATGACTCTCAAGCAAGTGCGAGAGGCGGCAAGACGACGCTTTGAAACAAGCCGACTCACCTTGGACCTCGCATTGCACGCCTGGGGGCTCCCTGATTCCACAGGCTCAAAAGCTGCCGGCCTGGCAAGCGAGGCGGAATGAGAGCTCTTCAGCAAGAGCTGCGGAATGATATCAGATGCTCAAGCTTTGGAGATATCTGGACAGGCATCTCGGTCTGACGCGTGACCCGACGCCGGAGCTACAAGTCTGGTGCGCCACTGATACCCAGCGAATTTCAGCGTGCAGCCGAAGCCGCACTCAGGTCTGAGTTAGCAGATGGCAGCAGGGAGTCTCCCTGGCTTTCGCAGCTGATGCCGCTAAGCTCCACCGATCTTGCAGAGCAGAGCGCAGCGCCTCGCATCATGCGCTTCAAAGCAAAGGCCAGGCTCTGCCGCCCGGGCCGCCGGCTCCCGGAAGGAGGCCCGACGTCGAGGGGTGCGGTGCGCGGTCTAGGGCCTCCAGGGTGCAAGTTGAGACATGGCTGAGCTTGGAGAGGCCGCCATGCTGGCCACCAGCTCAGGCTCTGCGGTCGGTTCTTGTATGGTTGGGTCCGAGACTTCGCCAAGGCTCCACTAGCTGCCATTTCGTCTGGACTTGGAGGCTTGGGAGAACGGTGCTGAACGTCTTTGCAGGTTTTCGGGCTTGAAGTCATGTCACCAACGCTTGATGGTGGAGTCACGTCTAAGGTCTCGCACATAGTCTTATGCGACCTTGCGCTAGTCCAGAAGTTCCTTCCAGGCACGCGACCGTTGGCCGAATCATCAAAGTACAGCCTCCGCCTCCCCGAGGCCCGTTTGAGCCAGGCGCGCCAGCGCTTCTAGCAGTAGCTCGGTGCAGAGCCGTTTGAGGGACTTCGGGAAAACCGGCGACAGCTCTCTGGTGACTCTGTTGGATGCTGGGTCTTGCAGTATTCAACAGAAGACTTCTAGTCGGCTGGATCCATATGTTTGAACTTGGAATCTTCCTGTGCCACATGCTATGCAAGATGTGGCAGTCATGTCAGTCGTGATAGCCAGAGACAGCATCCATTGGTCTAATCAGAGTCCCGACAGGTGCTCTCGGATGTTTACGGCGAACTTGCCGGAGTTGAGGCAGTGTAGACTTGACGTTGCCTTTCGGGTCTTCGTCATCGAATGTGCTGGTCTGCTGGAGGTGAAGGCCGCGAACTTGTTGGACCTCCTGGAAGACACGAGCAGCCAAGGTCTCCCGAGACATGCGCCGGCACCTTACGGCCCTGAGACTCTGATTAGTGAGTCGCACCGACGAGGAGGCTTCGACAGGCAAAGTCTGAGGGCCTTGTACATGTGCTGTCGAGGCCCGTAGGTGGCCTATCGATTCCCGAGCTGGACGCCCGGACATAGATCGCGTGTTCAGCAAGAAAACGAAGCTGTTATGACAAGTTATGACAACGTGCGTCCCGGGTATTTGAGCAAGGCTGAGACATGCTCCGATAATAAAGTGTTGAGTCAGTGTTGAGAGGGTGCAGCTCTGCGTTCAGGCTAGCAGCAATGATTGGCTGCGTGGCGGCTGCAGACGGCATTCCAGCAGATGTGTCGCAAAGCCGGCTATTTTGGGCTCCGAGATCTGCTGGGCCAATCTTGCTACCGTTCTTGAAACGAATCGAGGTCCTTTGGCCAGTGACTCCTACAGTACTATCACTGGCGTGCTCTGTGCATATTTTCAACAGTAAGTCTCCCGGCGGACTTTCGACTGTCTCTAGGAGCCGAGGTTGGAGGCAAGGACACTTCCAATGGGCAGAATCAGCGAGATCGAGAATTGCAGAGCCGTTTGAATCGGGCTTGGAAGTCGCTACGAAAGGTTCTGAAAAATTCGCGCCCGGCGCAGACAAGCCTCGCTCAACTCGAGTGGTCTTGTAGTCCTGGTTCCACAACTATCGGACGTCGGAGGTAACCACAGGTGCACAAGCTTCCAACCAGCGTTTATCCACGGAAGGCTGGAGTTTTAGGCAAATCCACTCGCGTTCAAGTGGAAAGCCATTCGATGCTGCTTCTGCTGCCGCTGCTACTTACCTCTACAGCAGCAGCAGGAGTAGTAGTAGTAGTAGTAGCAGCAGTAGCAGTAGTAGTAGTAGTAGTAGTAGTAGTCGTAGTCGTAGTCGTAGTCGTAGTGGTAGTGGTAGTGGTAGTAGCAGTAGTAGCAGTAGTAGCAGTAGTAGCAGTAGTAGCAGTAGTAGCAGTAGTAGCAGTTGTAGCAGTAGTAGTGGTAGTAGTAGTAGTAGTAGGAGTAGGAGTAGGAGTAGGAGTAGGAGTAGGAGTAGGAGTAGGAGCAGGAGCAGGAGTAGGAGTAGGAGTAGGAGTGGTAGTAGTAGTAGTAGTAGTAGCAGTAGTAGTAGTACTAGTAGTAGTAGTAGTAGTAGTAGCAGCAGTACTAGTAGTAGTACTAGTAGTAGTAGTAGTAGTAGTAGTAGTACTTGTAGTAGTAGTAGTAGTCGTAGTAGTCGTAGTAGTCGTAGTAGTAGTAGTAGTAGCAGGAGTAGGAGTAGGATTAGGAGTAGCAGTAGCGGTAGTACTTGGTTTGGGGATAATTGTACGATTTGTGCAAGCGACCATGGTCACTTGGGTCACTTGGGCTTGGGGCTTAGGGGTTTAGGGTTTAGGCGTTGAGGGTTTAGTGGTTAAGGTTTAGTCGGGGGTGGGTTGGCGCGTGCACCAAGTGAACCAAGTGGACCAAGTGACCTGGGTCACTTGCACAAGTCGTACCCTCCAGACGCCATGTTCGTGCGCAGTCCGCGCCTCTCGTTTCCCTCGGTATCTCCAGATTTTCCTTTGGGTCACATGCCGAATACACCGGTAGGCACACTGTTTTCGGCACTTGCTAACACCCACATCGCACACATCCCGTTTCCCGCGGTATTTACATGTTTCCTTTGGGCATTGGGTCACATGCCGAATACACCGGTGGGTACACTGTCTTCGGCGCTTGCTAAAATCCATGTCACGCACATGCCGCAAAGCATCCGTTCTCGCACCGTGATAACGCCACCCCGACCCCATCCGCTCGCGCAAAGCATCCATGCTCGCACCGTGATAACGTCCATTCCGAACCCATCCCATCACGCATCACGCAGAGCATCCATGGGTGGACCATGTTAACATCCAATCAGACCCCATCCCATCACGTAGAGCATCCATGGGTAGGCCATGTTAACGTCCACTCAGACCATCTCAGACCCCATCCCATCACGCAGAGCATCCATGGGTGGACCTTGTTAGCATCCACTCAGACCCTATCCGAGCATGCAATCACGCAGAGCATGGACCATGTTAGTGTCCACAGAGACCCCATCCGAGCACGCAGAGCATCCATGGGTGGACCATGTTAACGTCCACTCAGACCCCATCCCATCACGCAGAGCATCCATGGGTGGACCATGTTAACGTCCACTCAGACCCCTTCCCAACACGCAGAGCATCCATGGGTGGACCATGTAAACGTCCACTCAGGCCCCTTCCCAACACGCAGAGCATCCATGGGTGGACCATGTTAACGTCCACTCAGACCCTATCCGGGCATGCAATCACGCAGAGCATCCATGGGTGGACCATTTTAACGTCCGCTCAGACCCCATCCGAGCACGCAGAGCATCCATGGGTGGACCATGTTAGCGTCCACTCAGACCCCATCCCATCACGCAGAGCACCCATGGGTGGACCATGTTAACCTCCACTCAGACCCCATCCCAACACGCCGAGCATGTCCATGTTAACGCCCACTCAGACCCGATCCAAGCACGCAGAGCATCCGTGGGTGGACCATGTTAACGTGCACTCAGGACCCCATCCGAGCATGCAGAGCATCCATGGGTGCCGGAACGTCGTTTAGCTCTTGGAGACTTCGCATGTATGTTTGTTTGCCTATGCGTCTTGTTTCGGCCAAGGGCTTTAAGGCGTTCGAGGTCGTTCTGCACTTGATATGGTCATGGACCCTATGCTGTAAGCCCTAAGAATTCGGATGTGGTCTTCGCTTGGAAAGCTTCTGCACACAGAATAATACCTTGAACCATCAAAGCAATGCAACCCCGGAGACCATCGAGCCTGCGAATTCAGAAATAAGACCTGCAACCCTAAAGCCTTGAGCGCTGCAAAGCAAAGTCCAAGGCTTGACTCAAGCCTTAAATTGATTGACGAAGTCTAAGCAGTACCGCAGCGTTTTTTATCTCCTTAGGCACCGAACCTATTGGTTCAAGTGTTGACTTTTCAGCAGCCTGCCCTCCGCTCCGTATGAGAAGAGTCATCGATCCCGGCTGGGAGTGTGGGTTAGGCTTTGGCAGAGAGACAGGCAGCTTTGTCGAAGAGCAGTTCCGCACTTGTTTTTGGAGGACACTCAGTTGGAAATAGTCCACGTCCTGGTCGCATCCTGGTTGTCTGGACAAGACGCACCTGAGCCACCTCGAAGCTGTGGCTGAGTCCATGTTGGTCTGCAAAAGGCTGCCATCGGCTGCGAGCTCCGGCAGCAAGGGGCTGTCTTCCAAAGAACCACTGCAGGACAGTCCTCAGCGTGTCCTTAGCTCAAGCCACTCGGTGGCCCAAGGTTCCTGGCAGATGCCAGAGGCTGGGGTTACCAAGGGCAGGAAAAGCTTCCTGCGTCGGCCGGACTTTGTCTGCTTCGGGTTCAACACCTTGCACTCAAGATGCACTGCGTTCCCCTCATCATCGCAGTCGACTGAAAGGTCTTGACTGCGTCTAAGGTCGCTGTGTCTGGCGCGAGCATAGATCATGAACAGAAAGGTCGCCACCAGGTATCTTTCGTACTGCGACTCATGGGACCGAGCAAAGGTCTGCAGCCATCTGACTTGGTCTGTGGTCAGGGCTGGCGCCTGCTTGAGCTTTCTGTTGCCTCATGCACTGGTGCGCAAGGCCCTGGACCCTGGAACTGACTAACACTTTTGCCTCAGTCTGCAGTCCCAACAAAATTCAGGGCTTGGCAAAGTTGGTCTGGAGCGCTCGAGTCAGGCTGTTTCTGACTGAGGTGCTGACAGCACAGGAAGACCAGAGCCTCGCTCAGGGGCTCGTGCGGAAAGGCTTTCACCTTCCAGGCTGCAAACCTCTGCAGGCTGCTTACACGACTGAGCAAAGTGTTCGTACTCTTCTCGGCGAAGCGCAGGTCAAAGTTGCCAAGTTCCACCTGGCTGCTTTGATGCTCTTCTTCGTGTCCCTAGTCAGGGTTTGAAAGCAACTTGCCTAAGTTGGTGCATGAAATACGCAATTTCAGACTCAGACCAGACGCTCCTTGGGTACCACAGTAAGGGCAAGAGCGGAAGTTCTCTCAGTTTCGGACGAGACGCACTAGCCGGGCCTCAACCTCTCCGCACGCTCGAGAAGGTGCTCCAGGACGTGCGCGAAGGCAAGTTCAAGCCAGACAGCACACGTTCAGACCGTTGACAGCTTCAGTCCTCGCAGTCTACAGCTTTTCGTCGTCGGCAGCGCCAGTCGTCGAGCAGACAGAACTCCCTGAGCTCCAGACGGTCTCAGACGACAGCAGTTCCTCGCCTGAGTTAGACAGCGACGACTCCTCAGACGACGACGCTCAGTTGCTGCAAAGCGCCGGCCACAGCCTGGCTCTCGTCGCCGGCGACGCAGACTTTCAGTTTTTGACCAACGTCCGCAGTGGAGTCGTGCACATCAGCCGGAAACAAGCTGATCGCCTCCTATGCGGCCGCACAGTTTTCGCTGGCTTAAAAGCCACTTCTACAGTCGACTTCAGCGTTGTGAAGGCATGTGTCACCTGCCAGTCCGTTGCAGACGGCCTAATTGCCGGACAATGGGCCAGTTCTTCTGTCTAGAACGGCCGACCTTTAATTTTCGTAGCGGCACGGGGACATTCAGTCTCTTGCTGCCTTGAACAGTCGGTTCAGACTTCAGCACGACTCGTCTTCAGACTGCCCGGTGGTTTTCACAGCGGTCAACAGACCAGCGGCAGGGATCAAGTCTCAGCCGGTGGCAGTCACAGAAGACAAACTCAGTGGCGCCGTGCACCCCACCGTGAGAAAAGTGAGTGTGTGCATGCTTTGCTTTAGTAGAAGCACGAGTCGTTAAAGTACTTTCGTGATGTCGGACCATTTTATAAGTCACCAAACCTTTGTCTTGACTTTGCGAACTTGACCTTGGGATGTCGGAGGGCTTTCGGCAAAACTCGAAACTGGTTGGGGGAAGCTTTTTTTGGGATGATCACGGCACTGCTTCGCGGACACCCCGAACAATATATCTCCACACTCTAGCGCGCACACACCGCGCACACCACTTCAAAAGCAAACCCTGCTACGCCGAGGTCTGGGCTTTAGGGGTGTTGGCGAGTCCCTCCCACGTGCAGCCGGCATCTTCGGTTTTGATGTTTGGACGATGTGCGCTTCAGGTTTAGGAGTGTTTGAGCCTTCTTGGCGGCACCTGTGTTTTGCACGGTATCGACAGCGTTTTCGTACTATCCGACAACCTGCGGTTTAGCTGTTTCTTCCCCGTCGAGTTTGCAACTCCAGCTGCTGTCGCAGTTTTGGGGCCCGAGCCTGCGCAACTCCAGCGGCTGTGACAGTTACGGCAATTGAGCCTCGGCAACTTTTGCAGCTGTTTCAGATAAGGAGCCTGAGCTCCTGCATTTTCTGCATCTGTCATTTTCGTTGATGATGATGATGATGGTGATGGGTTAAGGTGCCAGATGGTTGCTAGTAGTAGTAGTAGTAGTAGTAGTAGTAGTAGTAGTAGTAGTGGTAGTGGTAGTGGTAGTAGTCGTAGTAGTAGTACTAGGAAGTAGCTAGTCACATGGGGCCTTTACTGTGGCACAAAAAATGCTTCTGACAAGCATCTCTGGAACATTGACAAAGAATGGTCCTACCGCACGACAGTTTCGACGTTCACAAGACTAAGGCGCGGTTCTCTGTCGCACAGAAGCTGTCAGCATCCGCAGTCATGTTAACCTTGGAGTTCCGATTGTTTGGAAGCCAGTTTGGCTTCGAAGCCATTTAGACTTCACTGTGCGTGGCCTGAGTTATGAAGGCAGGCTCCATTGTGTGCTCATTTGGACATATTTGAAAGGTTCCGTTTGTTTGGAAGCCATTTTGGCTTCGAAGCCATTTCGACTACACTGTGCATGGCCTGACTTATGAAGGCAGGCTCGATTGTGCGCTCATTTGGGCATATGTGAGAGTCAGGCGAATAGTTTGCAGTGCACGAAAAGGTTTTTATATCAGGTGCGAGACGTCTTACATCGTTTCTGAGATGGATGATGTGGATGTTTTCGAGGCCAGCGAGCACTCGCAGTTTTCCAGCAAGCGTCGCTGTACCAGCCCTTGGCATCAGGCTGACTTGCCATGAGCGGTTTGCAGCCTCAGGATCACCTGGCCGGCATTTGGTGCGCTGCCTTGAAGTAGTCCAGTGGCATGCAGGCGCCACAGCTAATTCGACGCTGTACTCTCAGCCCTCGAACCCGAAACCAGAGCTGTGAATCTTCCTTCCTAAGAATGCATCGCAAGGCGTGGAGGGAAGTCCGCAGCAAGTTTCTCTCCGGTGCCTTCTGCTTAAGGGAACGCAGGTCACTCTAGCAAACCCCGTACGTCCTTGACCCTAAACCTCTTAAACCCTAAACCGCACGTTGCTGAGGCGGAGATATCATTGGCTCATAACGAAGATCACAAAAGTGACCGGCTGCTTTGGGAACTTGGTTGTAGAGTGCACGGACACTCAGGACGCGCTCAAGTGAAGAAAAGATCACTTGTCAGACTTTTGAGCCATTCCTTGTCGTGGTAAAGTGGTTTTGTGTCGTGGTTTCAAATCTCGCGTGCTTGTCACGGTAACAACCCAAGTAGCTAGTAGCTAGTAGCTCGTAGCTAGTAGCTCGTAGCTCGTAGCTCGTAGCTCGTAGCTAGTAGCTAGTAGCTAGTAGCTAGGTTATTAGTAGGTAATGGTTAGTAGGTAGTGGGTAGTGGGTAGTAGGTAGGAGTAGGGGTAGGCAGTAGCAGTTGCAGTAGCAGCAGAAGTAGTGGTAGTGGTAGCAGCAGTAGTAGCAGTAGTAGTAGTAGTAGTAGTAGTAGTAGTAGTAGTAGTAGTAGGAGTAGGAGTAGGAGTAGGAGTAGGAGTAGTAGTAGTAGCAGTAGCAGGAGTAGTAGCAGGAGTAGTAGCAGGAGTAGTAGTAGTAGTAGCAGTAGTAGTAGTAGTAGCAGTAGTAGTAGCAGTACTAGCAGTAGTAGCAGTCCTACGACGGTTAAGACGCAGTGGGTGCAGGAAACAGGAGGGTGTCATTTCCTGTGCGCCAGGTCCGAGGGCCGGGAAGCTCGGGCACAACTGGAAGCCCGCGCACAGTCAGGCTCCCAGGGCCCAGGGCTATGTTCTTGTCTTGGATTGGGTTTAGGGCAATCAAGGCTTCGTGGTTGAGAGTTTGAGAATTGGGGATTTCGGTGACTGCAGTGTGTGGTTCAGTACGTCGATTCTCGATCTGATCAATGATTTCCGGCTTCAGCCTGATGTGGGCTTGCCATTCTTCGCTACTGATGTCGAAACGTAACCCGGCATTGCCGCAACGTCGGTCCGGCAGCTTTATGTGATGACGACGCTTTCGGTGCCCGCAGGGTTTGGGCTTGCTCTCAACACTTTTGTCGTATCTTGTTTCCCATTCAATCTCTTGTTTCTGCGCGATCTAGTACTGTGCGCGGGGTTTCCTTGAGATCTGGCATGACATGTTGAAGTAGATCCTGGAGAGAATGGCGTTTCTTCGTGGCAACTCCCGGCCCCCGAAAATCTCCAACTGTTGAAGAGTTTCCCCTCGTGGGTCCGTGGGTCCCCGCAGGTGTGCACTTGCAGCAAGCTGCAAAAACGAACTGCAGCACGCAGGTATAAGATCATGCATCTCAGGGTCCGTTCTTCACCTGTCCCCGGAGGTGCGCACTTGCGGGAGGCTGCAAAAACGAACAGCAGCACGCGGGCTTTCACATGAGTTGTTCACTCTTGGGGGACGGTTTGCGGGGGGTGTGCCCTTGCGGGAACGGCAAATGCAAGGACTTTGCAGCGACCCNTACAATCAGCATCCACACTGGGGTCTTAGCATCTAATCATGCTTCTCAACCCACCGTGCGCAGAGCACGCGGCATTTCCAGTGCAACCCGCAAACACTCCAAAAACGCGTGTGCCCTTGTGGAATGGCTATAATTGTACTGTTGTTGGGCTGACATCACCCCGCCTGGGGTGACTTCACTCCTAGGCCGTGTGCCGCAGGGCTTGGGGCGACTTTACGCCAGCTGGGGCGACTTAACCCGAGCGCTTGTAGCTACTTCGTTCCTCCCTGAATAGATTTTAATAGCCCAGCACTTCGACTTGGCATTCTTCTGAGTTTTGCCATTCCAGTGCTGAACCATTTCGCTGAGTTTCGCGCCTTTCACGGACTTTGCAGTGGACCTCCGGGAGGAGGCCGGCCTGTGTTGAAGGGGCCTGCATTGCGGAGTTCTTCCGTCGTAAGCTCTTGGCACCTGGGAGGTCCGTCAACGAATTCGCGTCGCCGGCTTGCCAAGGCCTTTGCCCATGGGAAGTCTAGAGGAGCTCGGCGCTTAGCATCGTAGCCTTCGTCTGGCACTCGCCTTGGAACCAAGCTGGTCTTCGTCTCTTCGTCCGGCCCCGCTCCAATGAGGCCGCAGAGCTACGTGAATGCTAGCAGGGAGTTGGACCCGAAGGCGTGCTGCCTCACAGAAGGCCGTGCGAGCAGATGACATATCCCGGAGGCCAACTTGACAGAGGAGCCAATCGAGACGGAGGGCTCCCGTCTGGCTGAGGCGGAAAGCTGCATGAAAGTAACCGTAACTTGCCCTGGCCCTGGCCCACCCACTCTGGATGTGCCCGTCTTGGCTATGCAGGTAATCAGTGAAAAGCTTGAGACTTTGAAGCTGGTCAAGGCGAGACCGGTTCACAGCCCTTCGTGTCTGCATACCCCAAAACCCTATTCTAATTATTAAGGCCCCTGAGCCCCTCCAGGATGACAACCTGCGGGAGTCTCTCTCTGCAGAAGTCTGTGCTGAGGAGCTCGTGTCAGTTGATTCCATGTGTGGTCATGTCCCCCAGTAGTGAAAGCAGACTGCGCATTAAGTCTTGTAATTGTCGGCGAAGCATGACTCGGTTTATGTTTGATGGCAGGCCTGGGTATTGAAAGCTCCTAGCAAGAACAGCCTTCCGCGAGAGCCGCCCGGTCCCCATTCCCCACTGTCCACGAGTGATCGGAAGCCCTCTGGAAGGAGGTGGAACGTCGATTCCTCCAGCAGGACAGTAGAGCAGCTGTGGTGCATTGTGCGGGCCATAGGGGGTCAGCATGCATGCGGCTACCTCCGGCCCTGCGGCAACCCGTTCTCGTGCCAGATGTGGGGAATCATTTCTACAGCTTCCACCCGCTGTATGTTGTATAACTAAGTTGGTGTCGTCGACAGACTTGAGCAAAAAGCCTTTAGGGATGCTGCGCTATACTCCTCAAAGCTCCATCTCTGGCTTCTTTGTTGCGGCCCAGATATTCCGGGCTCAGAGCAGTGGGAGCCGAATCCCCAGTGCCAAGACTTCTGTCGCGACCGGGTGGAGCTGATTTTTGTTTCTCAAGGTCTTTCTACCGGCCAATCGAGGAGATTGCTCGGGAAATGGATGGTACCTGGTAGAAGCTTTCGAGCTAGAATTCCGTGGGGTTTTGATAATGTGCAGTTAACTTGCGCGGCTGAGGGGTTTAGGGTTTTGGGTTCAGGTTTGTCTCTGTGAAGCTGCAGGACTGTTCGAGCTACACTCCGGACGTGATCATGATGAACAAAATGAAAAGCCGGCGACTTACGACATGGCTCGGGAACATACAGTGATAGGTTTCACCTCCGCTCCGTCATGCTCAGACTACTTTCTGGACATGGGTGGCCTTGTGGAGGACCAAGAGGTGCTCGCCCTAATCCCATGGAAGCACATGCTTGCGAAGTACCTGCTTTTGTAAGATTGCAACAACACTCGACGTGTTTTCAAATTTTGCTCACTGATAGAAGAGACATGAAAGAAAGCTGCAGGTTATGCTTGCCAAGAAACAGCGCTTCTCGCAGCTCAAGCGGCTGAAGACAGCGCCTTCGCTTGGTTCCCTTGAGTGATGCGATCGTGAACAAGCCGTGTATGCCGCTTATGTATTTCTATGCGCTAATGTTTAAGGCCCTGGCACAGCCAGTTTGGCAATGCCAACAGTGCGGCCAGGCGTTAAGTTTTAAAATGGCCTTGTAGAGCTGTGCAGTGCGTTTCACGGCACACTTTTGAATTGCAAGGCCCCAGGCCCAGGGTATTGGCTGTACCAGCGGAGCCCGGAGGTCTTCATGCGGCAAGCCTCGCAGAGGTGAGTTGCGATGCGTCCTGTGGTCAGAGCATCGCCGCCAGATGTGGCCAAAGCTGTCGAGACCTGGGCACGTGCCGACCGCGATTGGCGGTTGGAAAATGCGAAGATTGTTCGCCTTGTTTCTGCATCCCACAAGGTGCCCCCTTGGCCCCGGTACGCGAGGTGCGAGGAGCTCCTGGCGGAAAACAAGCGCCGGGTCGCCGAGGTGCGAAGTTTTGTGAAGTCATTGCGTTTGCTCGAGCTTGAAGCCAAGCTCCAGGCTGAAGCCTCGAGTCCATTGCGCAGCCGACGTGATGCTACCGAAAGGGAGATGGAGGCTCCGGGCCGCGACTCGAGCGGTCATCGAGGACACTTGTGAACACACCTTCGAACAGCGCATTCTGACAGGCAGTGCAGCAAAGCATCGAGAAGCTCTCTGCAAAGAAGAGTGCCATTGTGCGGAGCTCAGCAGCTGGACGACACTTTGCAGTAGATGCGACGAGAACGAGCGTCTTGCGACGGAGGAAGCAAACATGAGAAAGCTGCAACTGACTGGAAACATCCTACATTATTAGATTCCTTGCATACTGGACGTTTGATGTTTGCTGCAGATCACGTGCAGCAGTGGGGTCAAGTTGACCTCCCCACGGTGTATTGATGCACGTTTTTGCTCTTGCATTTTTTTTACATCCCCCGCCGGTCTGTCGTTTTTTTGGTGTGCCCATGGCTGCACTGTGACGACCGAGCACGGTTGCGAAAAGGCCGCAAAACGACAAGCTGTGCAACATTCGTCAGCAAAGAGCTGTTGAGAGAGGACTCGTATGCATGCGTGCGCGACAACCCTGTCAAAAGGCTAGAGCGAGCAAACTGTAAACTCACATCAAGTTTCAGTTGACCGTTCACGGACACCTGCCCCCGCGATCATCGGCTGTCATCCTTGTGTGAAATGTACCTGCATCAAGACCCTTTTTGTTCGGCCGGGAGCACATCAGTCTTTGTAAGGGCTGACTGCAAGGTTGCCGCAGATTTGCCAAATCTAAGAACACATGGAGCAATACCATATCTGCCGCATGCGTTCGACCGAAAGGTCGTCGGAAGTGAATCGTATGGTTGGCGAGGGCTATGCCTCATTACATGCGTCATTTACTCCTGACGGACGCCCCCCCGCGATCGAAGCTTTTCGGCTGAATTTATCAAGAGCTCAAGTTGAAGCTTGCCGAGGCTGCTGACATTGAGGAGCAGCGAAGAGCAGAGGCAAGCAGCTTCTGGTTTTGAGCGCTGCCCACAAGCTAATGCTGCTCGTCTATGCACCTATAGCACAAAGGGGCTGAATCCCAAGCTAAGTCATGAAGTGGAAAGCTCTTTACTGACCTTTGGAGCAGGATGCCAGCAAGTCGCGGGAGGCCTTGATCGGGTTGGACAGGGCTGGGGGCATAGTTTGTTTCTTTTCGGTTCCTGTCTCACGGCTATAAGCCATGAGAGGGCTAGGTCCATGATCGTGTCGCTCACGTTGGCAGGCCAAGTCGAAATAGCACGACTGGTGACCAGCAATCCGTGCGCGAGCTCCGCTTGATGGCGGATCCCTGTGTTTGTCCAGGCTGCGAGCTGCGGAGAATTGTCCCAGGCCATGAAGGCTCGGTCGGGCGCATGTCTTGGACACGACAGCCATCATGCCAGTGCACTTGAGCCAGCCCCAATCTGTCAGGTGCGGCAAGATTTGGCGTTGGCACTGAGTGGTGCCTTGCCGAACAGCTAATGTATCAAACTCACAAAGGATGCAAATTGCAAATCCTGAATTCATGAGGCCCAGTGTGTGGTTGTTCTGTGCAGCCAGCCAGTTTCTTGGACAATATGTGACAATGTGATCAAGTTGAGGTGCGGAGGAAAGACAAGCTGCGTTGCGCTGCCCTTGGGACTTCAGCCGCCATACGGAAGCAGTTTCGTTGTTGCCATTGGCTTGTCGGCAATGTGCGTAGCCTCTTGACATGCTGACCATGGAGAGACGGTGTCCGACTGGGCTTGAACGATCCTGTTCCATCTCCCAGTCGAGAGATGCATGGTTACACGCCACGAGTACCTGCTTCTCTTAGGCTACGTGCCGTTGTTTTGCGTGTGCTGCATGTGCTGAGGGAGAAACAAACCCGCTCAATGGTCAGCCGCGACGTAGCTGCCTTGGACATGAAGCATGCAGTGCTCCGTGCTCTACCGTTTTAGAGTGGGGTTTCTTTCGGCTTCTTGTCTTCTCTGTTCTGCCGAGGTCCTCACCAGCGCGGTGGAGGAGGCGGAGCGGCTCCAGGAGCAGCTGCTGACTCAAGAGGAGCTGGGCCGGAGAGCCATGCCACAGAGAGAGAGAGAGAGAGTTAGTGTCTAGTGTTTTTGTTGGCAGCTTTGACGCTTTGATGGCTTTTACCCGTCAGGCCGAGGCCGCGCGGCTTCGGCAGGCCCTGGCCGACTCCTGGGCCGCACGGGTCCTGGAGCCCATCGAAGGCCTGGACGAAGGCAGGACGGAGGATCGCGCCATGCGACGAGATGCTCTGTCTCGCTGCGCGTCTATCGCGCCGTGGCGTCGCGCCTCTGAGGTCCGGAGGCGAAAGCAGAAAACCTCGAAAAGGACGAGTCCCGAAAGGAAGAGCTCGACTGGCTGGCAGAAGTCCAGAAAGAGGCCAACTCTGAGGCATCACCCCCTTCAGCGTCCTTGTACCTTGAAAAGATTCTGAGCGCCGAGCGTTTCCACCACTCCCATCTCAGACATTCTCAGACAGTCCCAAACTGCCCAGTTTCTCCGTCTGCAACAGCTGGAGAAGACGGAGGCCTGGATCTGACAGAGGCGATACTGTGCCATCGCTTTTTTGCAATGTGTTGAGGCCTCTCTGAGTGCTCGCCTGAAGCAAGTTTCCGAGGAGATGGACGATTCTTGAGAGTTAGCGGCCCCAGCACAGCGACCGGAGCCAGGAGAAAGCCGAGCTCCAGTCCGCGCGTGTGGATTTTGAGGATGCAGGCGGCGCAGATTCCGTGGGCGTCGCATGGACGGGTGCTACCGGGCACCTGCCAGGCAGCGCGCTGCGAGAAGCCATCGCATCGCAGTCCGAGGGCTTCATACGACGCGTTGGGGGCCTCGCCGGGGCCTTGGGTTCCTGTTGAGGCGGAGCAATCTGCAAGCTGCATCGGGTCGCAAGCCTGAACACAGGAAAATGCACGGCGAACGGCAGACCAGGACCGGGTAAAGCTGATCCAAGAGTGTGCCGACATGCAGGCAGGTGGTGATTGCAGGGTTTTTTTGTTGGGAGATTCGCGTTCCCAGCTTTGCTTGCAAGGCTCGCTTGGATGCTCTGGCGCCGGAGCTCGAGGGCCTCGATGACGTAGAAGGGCGGCACGCTGGACTTCAGGCAGGCACATGCAGGATCGGAGCATCGGAGCTCGCAGCATTTCGCGGTGTGGCAGGCGGCACAAAAGGTGCTGAGCCAGCAGAGTGAGCGGCTCCGAGACATGAATGCTGCGTTAGGAGTACAGCTCTTAGCCGACAAGGGCGGCCTCGATGCAGGCAACATGGAGCCTGTGGCCGAGGCAGTCTTTCGTGCTGTGCAGCTCCAGCAGAAACTTCAAAAGAGGCTTCTGGAGCAGGACAAGGAGAGAGAGGATCTCAGTTCCAGAATTCGGGACTTAGAGCGTGGTGGGATCCACCAGTACGAGCGGCCGCCAGAGACAGGCAAAGCGTTGCCTTCCGGGCCACCCGGAACACTGACTGCCCTGAGAGGTGGACTCGGCCGAATATTGAACAAGGTCTAAACATCGCCTTGGTGCTATTTGATCAATTTTCGCGCAGCTCAAAAAGTCAAGAAAGAAGAGGCCAACTGCTCTGGGTCTTGAGGGGTCTCTTGACTCCATGCCTGAGACGTCCCCTGCATGTTTCTCCGGGCTTTACCTGTTGGCACAGCAGATGCCAGAGTCTCAAAGCAAAGCCAACACAAGCTGTAGCGAAGTTGTCCCGGGAGGGCGAACTCAAGTAGCTCAGCGCAGCTTTTGGAAACATCACCGTTGCATTTGCGGAGATGCAAGCACGAGATGCAAGTAGTTCTCCAAATCAGATCTCTCCGACATGCCACCGTGCGCAGTGACCAGATGGTTTCCAGCCGGGAACCTGGCTTGTGTCGGATATTCACGCATGAATATCACGGAACATAGTTTAGCATGGCATATTATGGCGCCATAAGGTGTTGTATGCATGTTGCAAGTGTCGGAAATTGATAAAGGCAACTAAAACATACCTTAGCCCAGCATAACCGAGAGTACGGCAACTCAGGTTTTGACAAAGTATGCTTCAGCACAAAACCTTTCACAGTATAGTACAAGTATAAGTATTGATTTTTGAAATAAGGTGAGTTGCCAATCCACGAAAAAAGTATTGTTTGTTTGCACAACAGCGTGCACGTTGCAGTAGTCAGGAGGATAGCCTGCTTTCCTTGGCAGTATACTGCGCACAAAAGGGTGCACCGAAGCGTAGAATGACGTGGAAGAGAGGGAATGATGTTTGCCGAACTAATGCATGGGCTTGTTCGCTAGTCAGGTGGTATATAGCTAGTACAGAATGAAGATTATTAAAATACATACGCATATGTCCATGTGTATATATATATACATGGAAATATGTAGATATGAATGATGTACGTCTGTATATACAATATATATATATACACTTACACAGTAATACATCTACATAATAGGTATATGTATGTATTGATATTTTCTGTCGTTATTTTGTATATTTATGTTGTGTGCTTACATGTACGTATATATATATATATGAAAATGTATTTTCATATGCTTACATAAAGGTGTATATACATATATTTAGATGTAAGATATAAGATGTTCTGCATAAGCCAGCAGAGCGAAGTGAGACTGCTCAGACAGTTGTGGTTGAAGACTGGTATCAGAGGTTTTAATTTGCACATAGCGCATGCTCGCACAGACATGGTATCAGAGCCCTTTCTGGTATGTACATCTGGTATCTACGTATCCTGGTTCTGCACCCGACTTCAAAGGGTGATTTGGATATTGACTCTTTGCCAAAGTAGAGAACGGAAGCCCTTGGAGGTGGGCTAGCATGGAAATGTATGCGGATATGTATGTAATTACTTAATTGCACTCTCTTTGTCTCTCTCTCTCTCTCTATATATGCACAAACACATCAGAAGCACATATATATATATATGCTTATATACATGCATATATATAATATGTATATGTATATGTATATATGTATATTTGTTGTTTCCATGAATGTCACTGCGTCAATTTGTCGGACCTGTTCCGTATCACGTGCTCGTGTTATTTAGTCTGAGACACCGTGTACATATGTATGGCACGGGGCAGCGAACTTGTTTCTACGTGCTAACGTGCCTATATCCAAAACGTACACCGTGTGCATGTGTCTGTAAGCACGTACTTGTATGTGCGTACGTATAATGTGTACATGTACATGTATGTGTATTTCTAGGTGTATGTGCATGCATCTGTGCATGCACATGTGAATGTTAGCGTGCATGCATGTATGTATGTATATATGTATGTATGTATGTATGTACGTGTGTATGTATGTACATATGCATGTATGTTCGCCTTCCTTTCTGCGACTACATGTGGTGTGTATTCACATATGTACGGTACATGTGCACAGACAAGGAGGAACAGAGCAAAGAGATGTAAATTACAAACAAGCGAAGCGTAGATCGATAAGCAACAGACTGTCAGTCCATCTATAATGGGGTTGAGCATACCTTTCTTTTGCGTGCGTGTATGTTTGAACAAAACATACGTATTCCGATATAGTGCGACCTTCGTTGCAGCCAGGCCCTGGCAGTATGCAGTCTTTTGCAGGCTCGGAGGGTCTGGTGAACTTGCGGGGGCTTTTCGGTTTGCAGGTCGGAGCCGTGGTTTGGGTGTCGTCGGCAATGCAGATACTTCTTCTGATCGCTCGTTTTGATGCAGGCGGTTTGCGCTCTGTCGGACAACTTTGAGGAGGTATTGCACTTGAGGCCGCCGGTATCCCAGGAAAAGCGGGACTACCCCTTACTCTCCTCCCGCTCTGTCTACGACGAGAAAGGAAGGCGCAGCTACAATTGCTGCAGCAGCAGCCAACTTCTTCTACTGCGTGCCGGCTGCCCCCGCTCAGCCACTGCTAGCCTGCTAGTGAACGACGACAACGACGGCGAAGACCCACTATCGTTGCCTCTGCTGCTAGTACTGCCCCCGTCTGGTAAACGTAGTGGTGCGAGTACGATTACGAGTCGTAATGCGTCTATTGCCAGTCGTAGTACACGAGTGCGTTTGCAGTTGTACTAGTACGAGTGCGAATACTAGTGATGTCGTCCTAGTAGGGCTATCAGTCCGAGTACTAATTACTACTGGTGGTGGTAGCCTTGGTAGTATAGTAGCATTACAACCATCAGCATCGCGAATTTCCTCATTTTCTCGCCGTTATAGCATCGCTGCACCATTGCATCATCAGCATCATCATCATCATCATCAGTGAATATCAGGGACCAGCTTCGAGATTTCCAGCCGTGTCTTCGGTTTCAGTACGACTTCGCTTTACTCCTGCAGCCTGAGAACCACAATGCAGTGGCCTGTGCTGTCCTGTGGACTCACGCAGCGTAGTGTCTCGTGCGAGATGTGTTTTTACGGATGTTCCGTGTATGGTCAGAAGCTTTCTGAGGCTGCCGAAGATCATCGACTCCCCGGATGTTCATCTTGCACGCTGGGAGTGGGGCTGGCGGCATTCTTGACTTATCAGCGCCTCCCTGTGACGAGTTGTCTATAAGAAATCACCCTGCCACGTGGCAGGTTCACAGTACGAGCTCCTGCGACGGAAGCGTTTCTGTCCAATCAGTTCGACCTCTTCCCCAGTCCCATCGGCAAACTCTTGAATGCGCGACTTGCTCAGTGCTTCCACAGCCTCATGGTTGTATCGAAGCACGTAGAAGGAGCTCCACGAACTTCCCAAATCCAGTTTGTGCTTCCGCAGGTATTGGCTCGACTCAGACCCAACATGACTCTTATTATCATCTAGGGTCCGACATGAGCACTAAGTTTCTAACTTGCGGAAAAGTCGGAAAAGCTTCAACGGTTCAATGCCACAATATGCTAGCCAACTTAGGCCCCCGCAATCCAACCGAGACGCTATGCCACCAGACGGCAAATCCCACCCGAACAAAAGCTAAAGGAATCTGTGCTCACCTCAGGCCGCCACAGCTTGAGGCCATGTCTGCCGAGGAAAAGGATGGAGATTCGTCGGTGTCCCCGACAGACCTCATGCGGGACGCGATTCAAAAAGGCAGGGAAGAGATCGAGAAACACGGTGAAGTCGTGCGGGACGCGATTCAAAAAGGCAGGGAAGAGATCGAGAAGCAAGGTGAAGTCGTGCGGGAGGCGATTCAAAAAGGAAGGGAGAAGATCGAGGAGCACGGCGAAGAGGCCTGGCAGGGTTAGTCTTTCGTTTCATCCAACTTTAAAGGGGCAACAGTCGCTGCTTGTCGTTTTCGTTGTTTCCTTCGGCAACTTTTGCCAGGTCTTGCAACGCGCCGTTGACTCCATCGTCGAGTCCGATGCAAGCGAGCAACCGTTAATGGGCCTCTTTATTCCTGCGCCTGCGTATCCAAAGGTGGCGATCACGAGAGAAAGGCCGGCTTCTTGCCAAAGGGTTTAGTATGTTTAGATGCGCATATATATATGTAAATATGTATATATGATTTATATATGTATATATTTATATATGTATACCATATTGCTACCCCCCCCTCATGTACCTACCTTTTTGGCTGTCTTTTCTCTGAATGACGGAATATCAATCGGCATGATATCTCATCTTCGCTAGTGGAAGGGGGCAGCCACATATCTANACCTTTTTGGCTGTCTTTTCTCTGAATGACGGAATATCAATCGGCATGATATCTCATCTTCGCTAGTGGAAGGGGGCAGCCACATATCTATCTACACATACATATATATATATATATATGTATGTATGACTATATAGCAGATGTATGTGTTCTCATATATATATATGCCAAAATGGGTCTATATAACCCAATAATTCAGGATACTTGGAAGGTCATCTCCAGGATGTACATATATAATGTAGCACTGCGGTCATGCAGGACGTGGATCATGCAGAACACCTGGCAGTATTGCGTGAATGTATTATAGGTCAGAGGTTCGTGAAGTTTATACATTCGTAGCAGACAGTTGATACATTGGTGACATACGGTTTGGAGAGAATACCACGGTGACCGACAGCATGCAGATGTTATCTCGATGACTTGATGACAGACTACAGAGAGTTGGCGATTTAGTGGCAAACATCAGTGGATCGATTTTTGACTGCGTGCGTTCATACTACCTGTTGGGATG
>BGNK01005613.1:0-36444 GCA_003297005.1 Symbiodinium sp. clade A Y106
GGGGGCCGCGGAGCGCCTGACCATCTATAAGGTTTAGGCTCTGTTAAACCCCCAGACACTCCCCCCAAAAAAACCCTAAATACTAAACCCGTAACCCTACCCTGAAACCCTTCTACATATGAAAAGCCCTGTGAGGTCGCTGGATCAGGGTCTGCCTGGACCCTACAAAACCTTCCTCCTTTAAGGTTCCCTATATGATTTCCTTATATAGTCCTTAAAAAGGTGGGTTATTTATATATAAGTCCATAGAATGGTGGGTTATTTGGGGTAAAGGTAGGGTTTCGGCTTGAGGGTTGTGTCTCGCCTTGTTAGCTCCTGCGCTTATCAGGAAGATGGACGAGAGCACGAAGTTCTTCCCCATCTGGCTCCTGAAAGTTTTGGCTTGGTTTTGTTCTTGAATTGCGATAGGCCTATCAACCCACCCGGCCCGAAACCGAGAGTCAGAACATCAGGGGCCCTGATAGGCGTGTTTCATGGTAGGACCCTCGTCATTCACAGCCCTGCTGCACGATGGGATCCTATCGTTGGGCTACCCAGAGGCCCCATAGTAGTTCCTTTTTGGGGTTCATATATAGAATCCTATAAGGTAATCCCAAAAAGGAACTACTATGGGGCCTCTGGGTAGCTAGAAGGAGAATTTCAGAAATTCCAGCCCCAAACCCCCGAAACCTCCGCCTGGGTGGTGCTAGGGTTTGCGGGATTAGGATTTGGGGTAGAAGTTGAAGGTTTAGAAGATTGGGTCCCAGGCTTTTGGGTTTAGGATTCTCGGGTTTGGATTACAGGGGTTGAAAACCCTAAGGGTCCATGTACCCAAATAGTATATACTTTGGGCCTAATGTACCCATATAGGGAGTACTTTAAGGCCAATGTATATACTATTTGGGTACATGGACCCTTAGGGCAAGTCTTAAGTCTTGTGCTCTGGCGACAATTCGGGCTGAGAGTTGCGACGCTCTGTCGTCATGCAAGGGTACGTTTAGGGTTTATAGGGTTTAGCACTCCATCTAGTATGTACTCCGTTTCCTGTCTTCAAAGGATCCGGAGAAGTCAACAACACATCACCAGCAGAAATCAAATCTGGGTATGGGCCCTTACATATATATATATATATCTGCAAGTCCTGCACGCCAGAGCCCAGACACCAAGTCGTCATCTTAAACTACCCTAGGGCTCCGGTTACCTAAATAGTATACTGGGGTACATAATATAGGGTAACCTACTATTTAGGTAACTGGAGCCCTAGAGCTCTCGAGCAACATACCACAAAGTATATGTCCAACCCCCGGTGCCCGACACCGAGTAGAAGCCACCCTACACTCCACTGTCGGGCGCGCCCATCTTCCGCAACCACTCCAGAGCGTCTGGCGGCCTGGGGTGGACTTACTGCCGACAAGTGGGCTGTAAGTTGGTCGCTTGGCCGGGAAGTAGGATTTGGGACTTGTGGTATACTTAGGATTCTTCCTGCTTTAGGGCTTGGAAGGACTCAATGAAGCAGGACTATCGGTGAGGACTAGAATGTCGATCCTACGCTGTGGTGGAACTTCTCTTGTTGCGCGCGTGCATGTGCCGACAGAGTGGATCGAAATGCACGGAAGAAAGATATCATGGGTCATCCGATTTGTATCGCAAAGTCTCCACCAGATTGCGGGCAAGCAGAATACCAAGCTAGGATTCATTGTCCAGGAACTAAACCCTAAGCTCCAAATCCCAAACCCCTCCACTCTACATCCTCCACCCTTAATTAAGCTTCCAAAAACCCCAGAATCTTAAACCCAAACCCTGTGTTCCTTCGTTCGAGGACCCGAATTCCGAAACCCCGTATATTCCAGACGAAACCTTAGTAGGGTTCCCCTGAACCCTAAACCCTAAACCTCTGCCCTTTAGCCCCACGCCACGGTATCTGAAGGCTTCACACATGCAGCGCCGAATACGTCATGTAAGTGAAACAGTCATTCTCCATTGCTCAATGACATGCCCTAAGACCCTATACTACCCTCAACCTCTAAACCCTAAACACCAACTATGCAAACCTGAATCCCAAACCGCACACCTGAACACCAGAATCAGACCGAAACTCCTGCGTCCTCCAGATCAGATCCGACAGTCACAAAACAAGGCAGCCCACAACCGTACCCCGACAAATTGTCCACAAGACCCTCAAAGCCACTGATTCAGCAAGCTTCCTCAAATGGTAGTAGGACTAAGCTTTAAACGCTTGCCGAGAGACCACAAAACCATTCAAGACACCTACCCCTGTATATGGCCCTATAAGCCAGACTGACGGGATGGCCTTGGAGCGTTTCCTTGCAACAGCTGCCGCCAAAAGCCCAGCACCCAAGAGATATGCCTGCTGTTGAGGTGTCCCGTCGCTGGTGTTCGTTGGTGTTTAAATTTGTCTACGCTGCTTTTGAATTTCAAGGCTTTTGAGCTCCCTGCTAAGTCTGCACGGAATAAACTCTGCTTAAAATTAAAAAAGGTTTCGGGGTATATTAGGGTTCAGGAGTTAGACTAGCGGACCTGTGCAGAGAACTCACCTTACATGAAGGGGTTGAGGGCCTTTCAGTGCTAGGGGGTTTGGGGTTTTACTATCCCCGGAATCTTTGGGTTCTTCAACTTGCGCTGTCCTTGCCCTGACGGCCTTTGCCGTAGACTGTAAATCTCGTACCATTGCTCTGCGCCACACCCCCCGCCGCGGCGCGAAAACTGTGTTTACTAGGGTTATTCACAATTACAGACGAACAAGTCCCTAACCAACCGGCAACAATCCTCACACCCTGCGAACTCTAAAAACCTAAACTCTTATAAATTCCCGAAAACATTGATGGAACACTCAAAGGAACGGCTGCAGTAACTCGAATTTCCCCAGAATTTTTTACCTGCAATGTTCAGTGAAGGACGGTTTCGGTGTCCCCCCGGCCCTCCCAACTCCAATGGATCCATCCGAAACTCAACAGAACAGGCTTCAGGATTTGTAGGATTTCGGGCTTGGGGTATAGGATTCGGGGTGCCATGTTTTGGGTTGCCCCGAGGCTGTAAGGACGCATCGTCAGGGCTTTCCTACCGAAAGAAGACACACCAACAAGGTCCCCTAAGGATCCATGTGCTCCTTTGGTATACGGACTTATGTGAGGAAATCGTATTAAGGAGCCTGAAAGGTAGGTTTCGCAGGGTCCAGGTGTACTTTGGGCTTAAGGTGGGACGACTTTTGGGCCAGAGTATATACCCCAGAAGTCCTAATATACTGTGATTATGGAATTAAGTCCCCGAAACCACGACAAGGATTGTCTGTTGGGACCCCATTCCTGAATAGTACCGTAGTCTATATGGACTCTGTGGGTATTATATGATTACATGTACCCTTATTGGTCTGGAGCATGGTTTACCTGTAATTCGCCGAAAAAGGCGACCTTTTCAGGCTTGCTTATTATGGTCTGAATATATACCATTCCTTAACAAGGTAGGCTGCTTGGGCCGCAGGTAGGGTTTAGATTTGAGGGTTTAGGGTTGGGGTATCGCATTTAATTTAGGATTACCGCGTGATCCGTGGTGCCTGGCCAGTCGTTCTGGCCGTGGATACTGGCTGCTCACGTGTGCCTGGAAGCGGTCGATCCCCAAAGTTGGGGTTGCAGTTTAAGGGTTCAGTGTTTAGGGCCTATGGTGTTCACGGTATAGGGTTTGAGCATTCGGGGCTTAGGGTCTTGTGGCTTTGGTGTTAGCTTGGGGTCCGACTAGAGTCAGACCGTGCTTGGGTATACTGCGCTGAAACCGCAATGGGGTTCTATAGTAATAGAGCACTCCCTTACGGACGAGTGATGCTTTCATGGTGGTTGCAATTCTGCGACCACCTCCGAGAATGCAAGCATTGCAGCAGTAGTTAGCAGTGTGCATTGCATCTGCTTCTTGCAGGGTTTAGGCTTCAGCTAAGCTTTATGCTGTTATGCTAACGCCAAGAAGCTGAACCCTAAATGCTACGCAAAATCTTGGACGCCTGGGCCTTAAGCGCTTCAACCACAGCCCTGCGACGTCTAGGGGTTCAGGGTTTGCTTTTTGGGTGTTGGGTTCAAGGGTGAGGACTTCGGAGGTTTAGAGTCCAGTTTAAGACTTAAGGTTGGGATCCAGCTCTAGATCTCATATTCCATGGCCCAAGCTGCTCTAGCGTAGACGGCAAACCTGCACCCTTAGCTCTTGCAGTACTTGCTCTTTCTAAAACCATGAAAGACCATGCGCCCCAAAGCCTTATAAAGCCCTTCTACCAAGCTTGTAAAACGACCTCAACCCTAAACCCTAAACGACCTAAACCCTAAAACCCTAAACCGCGCAACCCTAAACCCTAAAGCCCTCACACCCAAAACCCTACTACAACCCTGAACGTTAAACTGCCCTAAACCCTGAAATCCTAAACCCCTAAAACTTTAAACGCAAATCCCTAAAACCCTAAACCCAAATCCCTAAACCCCTAAACCCCTCAACCCAAATCCCTAAACCCCTTAGCCCAAATCCCTAAACCCCTTAACCCAAATCCCTAAACCCCTTAACCCCTAAGCCCTAAAATCCGATGAGGCCCAGTTAGCCGGCGACCTGCGAACACGGCGGGGCTGCTGCCAGGGTATCTCCTTGTGCGGGGACCGCTTTGAACAGAACTAACGGTTTAGGGTTTAGGGGTTTAGGGGTTTACGGTTAAGGGTTTCGACGCTCACACTCGCACACGGCAGGCAAGGCTCCACGTAGTCAGGGTTTAGGGTTAAACCTGGACTCGGACCCTAAGACACCTGCCTTTCTCTAGGGCTTCTTAATATGATGTCCTTGTATAAACGGTAGGTTATTTGGTGTCATGGAAGGCTAAAGGCTTGTGTGTTAAGGCTTTTCGGCCGAAACAACGACCCGTGCATGACAGGGGGGGGAGGGGGCTGAGGGCATTCGCGGGCTTAGGCTGCAGGCTCTCAGGATCGTATAGTCTACTGTAGGGGGACCTTAACAATTAGGATATGGTTCCCTCAAAGGGTTCCTTAAAGGGACCTAGAGTAGGGTTCTATAATATAGGGCGTTAATAATTAGAATAGGGTTTGAGGGGGGGGGGTATATTCTAGCAGAACTATAATAAGGACCCCGCCCCCTCAAAAAAATAGTATAGCTTTAAAAGGGATCCTACTCCAACTATTAAGGCCCCTAGAGTAGGAGTGGGAGGCAGGGACTATTTGCAAACAAGCTCAGGGCACTGGAGCGGCCCTAGAACCCCAAAACTCTTCAAGCCCGACAAAAAAAATCCCAATGTAGGCGCCTGAATAAGCAGAATAGGGATTTGAGGTCCATTATACGATAATTATAATAAGGACACCCCCCCCCCCCAAAAAAAAAAAGGAAGCATGGGTAATGTTTAAGGCCCCGATATTAAGCCCTATAACCTCCGAATCTAAAGACCCTAGCATCCTTCAAACCCTCCAGAGCCCGAAACTTTCGGGACAACCGTCACATATCGTAACATACCCTGAACGCTCAAAAAAAACCTGAAACCTCTGGGTTTTGTTTTGGGTGAGCAACCATCATAGGGATCTATGGTAGATAACTGCGTTTCCTTATTTGGTAACTTAAGTCAAACTCATCAAGAAGAGCCCAGGCCTGTAGATGGTTAATTGATCCTAAGATCCTGAAATCCCCTTCAACCCTTAAACAGAGAACCCCAACATCCCTAAACCCTGAAAAACAAACAAAACCCGAAGCACCCGGTGCCCGAAACCCTAAACCCAAGACCCTAAAATAAACAATAAAGCCTAAACCCTAAACCCTTAAAGCCCTAAAGCCTAAACCCTTAAAGCCCTAAAACCTAAACCCTTAAAGCCCTAAAGCCTAAACCCTTAAAGCCCTAAACCCTTAACGCCCTAAACCCTTAAAGCCCTAAAGCCTAAACCCTTAAAGCCCTAAAGCCTAAACCCTTAAAGCCCNAACCCTTAAAGCCCTAAACCCTTAACGCCCTAAACCCTTAAAGCCCTAAAGCCTAAACCCTTAAAGCCCTAAAGCCTAAACCCTTAAAGCCCTAAAGCCTAAACCCTTAAAGCCCTAAAGCCCTAAACCCTAAACCCTTAAAGCCCTAAAGCCTACACCGTCGGTCCTTCTCGGCTGAGAGGCCTGGGTCCTCGCCTCTGGGGTGCACGGAAAGGCCATACGCAGGGCCATGCTCCCGACAGTTGAGTCGATAGAGCAAAGGGCCCCTTGTGTAAAAGATACCAAAGCGCTGCAGAACAACCCAAACAAAGATTTTTATAAAAATAAAACCAGGTCTTTTGCAAGAGTTCTACGGCTCAAAATTGCCGAATAGTCTATGAAGTGTTGCTAGTCTCGGATCTATGTGAGAATGTTCAGGATGGCTACTGTCGTCCCTGGAGAACACGCCTGCTTTCTGTGCTGTCTCTTTGTGAAAGCTGTTTTCGGAAACTTAGGCATTTGAATCCTCATCGTTGAGACAAGAAGCTGCAAGGGCTACATGTTGGAACAATGGCTTAACATCTGTGCTGAGGCTATCGTCAAGGTATCGAGTAGAGCTTGCTCTGGCTACTGTCATCTCACATGGGCTGCCTAAGAAACCGTGTTCCCTGAGCTGACATCGGGACAGCGACAAGCTGGCAGCGAGCAACAGAATGGCTACTCCGGGCAGTCCAGCATCTGCAGATTGGGCTCTTGTAAAGGAAGTCTAAGATACCATAGCAAGGAAATCCTGCTATCTACTACAGCTCACTGTTGTGGTAACTGAATTTAGCTATCCTCAATCTGAGGTGCAATCCTGCATAATCCTAGCACCACTATTACAGGGGCCGGGCCGTAATAATTAGAATAAGGGTTTGGCGCATACTATTCTATAGTTATAATAAGAAACCACCAACAAATAGTATAGGTAATTATTGAGGAACCTCTACTATTCCGAGGGAGCAAGGCCCCAAGCAGTACACGCAGTCAACGGCTCCCATCGGGCGAAATCGAGTTTGGAATCACAAAGCCGTTAGACCTAAACCCTGAACCCTAAACCCCTCAACCCCTAAACCCAAGGTTCATCCTAAGTCCAAGCACCTATCTACTATGACTTCTACATTCAAGTACCTAAACCCTAAACACCCAAAACCCTAAACCCTAACCCCCTAAACCCTAAACACCCTAAACCCCTCTACCTAATTGTAATTTAAACTTTATACACTTCGTGGGAGTTGATCAAAAACTCGTGGGAGTTGATCAAAACTCGTGGGAGTTGATCAAAAACTCGTGGGAGTTGATCAAAACTCGTGGGAGTTGATCAAAACTCGTGGGAGTTGATCAANGTGGGAGTTGATCAAAAACTCGTGGGAGTTGATCAAAACTCGTGGGAGTTGATCAAAAACTCGTGGGAGTTGATCAAAACTCGTGGGAGTTGATCAAAACTCGTGGGAGTTGATCAAAAACTCGTGGGAGTTGATCAAAACTCGTGGGAGTGGGTCAAAACACGTGGGAGTTGATCAAAACTCGTGGGAGTTGATCAAAGCTCGTGGTTTAGGCCCTACGGTTTAGGGCCTGGGGTTTAGGCGCTAGGGTTTAGGCTCCCGGGATTCGGCCCTAGGGTTTAGGCCCTAGGGTTTAGGCGCTACGGTTTAGGGCCTGGGGTTTAGGCCCTCGGGTTTAGGCCCTACGGTTTAGGCTCTAGGGTTTAGGCCCAAGGGTTCCCTAGTTCAGGCCCTACGGTTTAGGGCCTACGGTTTAGGGCCTGGGGTTTGGGCCGCCTACTTTAGGCCCTGGAGTTTTGGCCCTAGGGTTTAGTCTTTAGGGTTTAGGCTCTAGGGTTTCGGCCCTGGTTTAGGCCCTCGGTTTAGGCTCTGGGTTTAGGCCTTCCGGTTTAGGGCTAGGGCCCGGGGTTTATGCCCTAGGGTTCAGGCGCTACGGTTTAGGCTGTAGTGTTTAGGCCCTACGGTTTAAAGACTTCTCTCAGCTATCTGCGCTGCTTAGAACTGAATTTTTCAACTTTTGTGGTTAGACCCTTGAGGCTTTAGAGGCTTCTCTCAGCTACCTGCCCTGCTTTCAACCGAAACTTTTTCAACTTTTGTGGTTAGCTATCTGCACTGCTTAGAACCGATTTTTCTAACCGTTTGTGGATAGACCCTTGAGGCTTTAGAGACTACTCTCAGCTACCTGCACTGCTTAGAACCGAAAATTTCGCTGCAAGCTGGCAATGCTGCCTCAGATGTCTGTTGTGTAGTTTCTGTCTGAAATATATAATATTTTCTGCCAAGCTTTAGCGTCAATATGTAGCTCAACAGTTGTTTAGTACTTACTTCAAACTAACGGCTAAGATTATATATAATTTAATTTTTGATGGTATGTAAAAGATTGTCTGCTGAATTCAAGCTGAAACAAGTAAAATCGTTATTCCTAATGTGAGGGGATTCTATGGGCAGGTGGGGTTTCTTCTGGAAGATAGCTTGACCAGAAATAGCTTGACAAGAAATTTCCAAAGTCAGTGCTGCTGAACCCTAAACCCTAAACCCTAAAGGCCCTAAACCCTTAGAAGCCGAAATAAGTATTCCATTCCCTCTAAACCCTACCTTAACCCTGAAGAACCTACCGTTTTAAGGACTTATATAAGGACATCATAATAAGGAACCCTAAAAAGGTAGGTTCTTCAGGGTTCAGGTAAACCTTATTATAATGCGGCACCTAATTTTTTGAGGTACCCCAAAAGGGGGCCATAATAATTAGGGGTACCTTATTTTGGGCTTAGGGTTTAGGGTTTGAGGTACCCCAAAAGGGGCCATAATTTTGACAACTACCCATAGATACATGGGCCCTCAGATTTAGAATCCAAGGCTTTCGCATATAGGTTGAAGAGTTCAGGGGTCAGGATCTGAACCCTAATCCAGGTGCCGATTTCAACAGTCCCTAGATTTATTTATAATTAGGGCTCAATATTAAAGAGTAAGGGAAATGAAACATTTTCCCAATCGATACCTAGTACTCTAAACTCCAAACTCCCGAATACAGGGGCTCTACTATTAAGGAAGCCCCAGGTAATGCTAACTGCGACGGTCATAGAATATAAGGGCCTGAATGATTAGAGTAGGGCTTTGGCGTATATTATGCTATAACCGTAAGAAGGAACCCCAAAATCGTATAGGTAATTATTGAGGCGCCTATATTAGAACCTTATGGTAACCCTTATTATAGACCCCCTTAAAAGGAACGCCAAAATAGTGTAGGTAATTGTTAAGGTCCCTATACTAGACCCTTTAGATTCGGATCTCTGGCAATCGCTGGCTCTTCAGAGTTTTCAACGCGCAGCCCGGTGGACAATCTCGGAAGGCATCCAAGCACGCATCAACTAAGAAGACTCCACCTGCCTGGTTCATGAAAAGGGAAGGAGTTTAAACAACAAGTTCTAAAACATAGAAGAACGTTCCTATACTGGGCTTTTAAGTAACCAAAGTATAGTACTCCAAAGCTCAGTATATAGATCCTTCAATTAAAGGAATACTCCAAGTTGACGAACCACGGCAATCACAACAGACCAGCCCTAGGCTCAATCTTCTGGTGTCCTTGCACCGGACACTCTATATACTAAACCCTCATAATACCCCTTAATAGTAATCCTTATAGACCCCCTTTAAAAGGAAGCCTTAAAGGAACCCTTAAAGGCCCCTATAACCTTCAGGTCCAGGTGCCTCGAATCCAGGATTCAGCTCTTACAGGCTGCAGTTGGTCACTTCACCTCAGCGTGCAGCTCGCGAAGTTGGAGGCAGAGCCACCCAGAAATTGCTTCTCCTCCTGCTGCCAACTCGTCTTCGATCGGACGTAGGATGATCGGACGTAGGATGTCCAGGCCGGATGTGTGCTGACGTTGGGTGTGGACCTTCACTGCCGTGTTCTGCTTCCATGAAGATGTCAAAAGAACGTACCTCGGACTCCAGAGAAATCTCGGAGTTTGTTGCGATCAGCCGTGCAAGCAAGAAGAGACTTCACCAGATACCCGAACAAGTAGACACGTGTGTACGAATGCGAGGAAATATGTAGAGTTGCAAGCATATATATGTGCTCGGCTTGCATGCTGCTTTTAAGCGCGCGCAAGTGTGCACGCAGACACACACACACATGTACTCGTGTCTGCTGTATGGGTATCTGCCGTATGCAAGTCACGCAAACATGCTTCCGAGCGGACGCATTTGCATGTGGGTAGCTGCTTCACATCATTCACACAAACAGTTGCCCGTGAACACATGAGCACATGCGTCCGGACATGAGCAAAATCACAACAACAGTTGAATGTTAAACTCGGAGGTTCATACGTTGCCGGCATGCCAGCCGGCAGGAAGACAGAAATAGAGACAGACATGGAGACACGCAGACACACACAACACTCGCACACATTTCATGCATATACGGAAGTTTGTATATAAATTCCAACCCGTCTGTATATATATATATATATATATACTAAAACCTATATTTATGTTCGCATATAGACAAATACTTAAATCGAATAAACAAACAGAGCCGTACGTGTATATATATATATGTATGTATATACATATATACACAGACCCGGGTCGTGATCGCATGAGAGAGAGAGAGAGAGAGAAAGAGACAGAGATAGAGAGAGAGAGAGAGAACGAGAGAGAGAGAGAGAGCGAGAGCGAGAGCGAGTGTCAGAGCAGAGATAGGAGAGGAGAGAGAGGGGGTCAGTTAGGCAGGTAGGACTATCTATATATATATATACAGAGAGAGAGAGAGAGCGAGAGAGAGAGAGAGAGACAGAGATAGAGAGAGAGAGAGAGACGAAACAAAGTCCTGCGTTCGACATACCACACCGTCTGTCTCAAAGCCCAATCCCGGCTGAACTCACACTTTAGTCCATCCCGAAGGATCCCAAGCACGCAGATGGCCCGCCTTACTATGCATGCCAGTGGGATACAGTGGACCTAAACTCCACGATACTCCCCCCCCCCCCCCNCCCCCCCCCCCCCCCGCCGCCAACGAACATAATAACGCACGAGATGCGCCGAGCTGAACATCTTTGACGCGACATCTTTGGCATTTCCCGAGGCTGGGCCACCTGCGCCCCAGGCCAAAACGAGGGCTTGATCGGTGAACTTCGTGAGTAAGTTTTGAATACTTGAATGTTGAAAGTGCCTGAATTAGGGGAAATCACAACTACAACTTTCAAAAACCCTAAACCCTACTTTACCACAACATACATACTACGACACCTGATCTGAAGGCTTAAGAACAGGGCCTCGGGGTAACATCCCAAAGGGTCCAAAGTACCTACCTAGACCCCCCAAAGTAAGTAAAATAATGGCCCAAAACCTATAAAAGGCTATTATTCTACATACTTTTGGGGTCCAGGTATATAGTAGAATGCAGGGCTCCTATATTAGAAACCACCATTGTGATTTGGGGAAGTATCCCCCCTTAACAGTACCTGGGACCCTTTGGGCATAAGGGCCTTAATCGTTCTTTTGCAAGTTGCAGAGTTCCGTACAGGAGTCGCTCAAAGGGGTGATGCAAGGGTTGTTAAAGCGGGTTCCGAAAAGGGTTTAGAATTGGTGCCTGAGAGCATCTGATGAGAACCAGGTTTTGATTTTGGGGTAGAACAGAATAAAAATAAAAGAAGGAATCATATAAGGAGCGGCACTATGCAGTTTGGAGGCTTCCGTATTGCTGGTTTCTGAAAAAGACAACGGTTTCTGACTAAGAAGAATGTACTCGGAGCGTCAATCAACAGATATGTGACCCTAGATGAGGAACGGTGTTCGTTGGTGCTTCTGTGTTCGTGACTCGCGCAGCCAAGCCCTATGCTTCCACACCCTAAGCCCTAAACCCCTATAGATCCCTTATCACCTCAAAGACAACCCTCTCAGCAAAGGGGACTTACTGGCATAGCATGGTATTTCGAGCCCAGAAGCCTGAAGATGTGTCCAGAAAACCTTCAAAGCATGATTTCCCGGAAGGGTTCATGTACTCAGATGCTAGAGACGTGGGGCCTACAGTACCTAGACAGGGACGACTTGAATCTAAGGCCATAGTATAAACTATGCGAGCGCATGGACCCTAAGGGTTCAGTGTCTTAGATCAGATGTGCAGCTGGCTGAACTGGAGGTCGGAATCTGGAGTTTGTCACAGTGAGATATGTGGTGTATATATATATACATACACATTCATGTATATATATATATATATGTGTGACATGTGTATATACACATGGCTTAGGGATGTGAGGCTTACTCTCAAGCCCTCGTTCCTCATCGAAGTGTTGCTGTGTGGTGGGTGTTTGCTGCAGTTTCAAGCCCTCAATACTCCAGCTAAATGCAAGACCCGAAGGCCAGACGAATGAACCCTGGGCTGGGGTTTAGGGTTTGGGCTCCAGCCAATCAGCCCTAAACCCTAAACTGAAGCAAACGAGCAAGCCCCTAAACGAAGATCCCGCAAGCTCTCACTAAAAGATCCTACATCCAGACCAACAAGCTGAACCCTACGCTGTTGTATCCTAAAGCTAATCTTGCGGGGAGCCCTACTTAGAGGGTCTTAGGACTTAGCACGTAGATTTTTGACTACGGCTGTACGTACCCTAACTGGAGCCATCCCATGACTTACAACCTACTTACTAAAACACCAACTCGAGTAAACAACCCTAAATGCTAAACTCTAGACTCTCAGTTAAAACCTAAACTCCAAACCCTGGACAAAAGCCCTGACGCCTCAGCTCGCATCCTCCGACTTGCCGATGGCCACCATGTCTCTAAGAAAGGTAACCCATTCCACCTGCAGAGCGGACGTAGGGGTTTAGGGTGTTGGTTTGAGTGTTTTGGGTTTAGTCCGCAGGGTCTAGGGTTTAGGGTGGTTTACATACAGTTTTTTCTGATGCCGTTTTGTTGACGGGGGCGGGGGGGAGTTTAGTGCAAAGGTATAGTTGGTATAGCATGCTTGGGGTTTCACCATTCCACCTATCCGTTCAGTGTTTATCGCGCCTTGGAGGCTTAATTACTTTGCCAAGTGATCGGGTCTTGCTGCTCGGATGCTGGCATTCAAGTATGCCTTAAGTTTGCACAGACCACAACAATGAAGCTTGTCCCCTCCCACAACTACTACGGCCGGGCAGGCGACCATGATCCATAAACCCTGGACCCTGTGTGGATCACTTGAGAGAGCTGCAGAAGTCGAGTCTTTGTTGACTTCATCTCATGTATGAGACGAGGACCAGAAACCACACGAATGAGATCAGGCCACCAAGGCCTATGGTAGGCTGCAGGAATAGCATCCACCAAACCCTTCATGAATGCGTGGTGGAACTCGAAATGCATAACGTCGGTCGCACGCTGAGCGTCCACAGAAAGAACGCGCGTGATTCTGCGATCATTCACCCGTTTCACGATCTCTTGTTGTGGCTATAGGCCATCTAGAGCCATCCGTTGGTCAGGCAAGCTCTTGAGCCCTTTGAGGAGATAGGGCACCCTGATATAGGCTGATCTGCCTGAATTTGCCCTCTCGTTCAGGACGAAGGAGCGCAGTGCCGACCTTTGAAAGTCGATAAAGTCATAGGGACCCTCAGGGGGGTAAGGGGGAGGGGGGTAGGGGACTATACTTCCTTATGGCCATTCAGGCCCCTTACCCCCCCTCCCCCTACCCCTCTAAGGGTCCCTATGATGAAGGTTGGACTCGACATCTTCACATGTCCAATCGAATGCGAACTGTCTTGTAGTTGACGGACGCAGGAATCTACAACGAGCGCTGAAGATATTCCAGACACTCGCAAGTCTAAGCTCTCCTTTGATCAAACCACCAAGCTTAAACCCTGAACCCTCCCAAACCATAAACCCTACGCTTTAAGCCTTTGTAATGCGTCTGGAAATCCAAACCACTGAACCCTTGTTGGATCCCGAAGTCGTGTGAAGAGGCAGGGCCCCACCCAAACAAGTCTTTTCAAGAGGGTCCATGTATACTACTTATATGGAAGTAGGTCCCGCAAAACCATGAATAGGATGGTCTTTGGGGCATATAGTTCCATAATAGTAGTATATATGATCCCGGTTCTCGGTTCACCGACCCTCCCCCCCCCAATGNGGGCGGGGGCCGGCCGAACCGGGATCATATATGGACCCTCTTGGGTGTCAAGGGTCCGAATGTTGTGTTGCTAGGAGAGCCTTTGATCGTGATCCGTCTCATCTACTGCCTTGCCGGCTTTCGACTCCCATGACAGGGAGAATGAAGGGAGGCAGCACCTTCTACTTTGACTCCGATGCCGAACCCGATGCCCTATGTAGTCCTCTCTACCAAGATCTCAACCCAAAGCCCTAAACCCTCAAGCTGAAACCCTAAACCCTAAACTCTTAACCACAATCCCCACCATCCCGAAACTGCACAACAACAAACACAAAGATGCACCATCACAGAAAACAATTCCAGGCAAGAACAAAGGGTTCGCAGGCCTTGTGCCGCCAGTCCTCGCAGTGGCACAGGGTTGCAGCAGAATCTAAGCCATATTTCGCCACACTGAGCCCTGTCCAGAAGCCCTGCTACGTTGCTGCATCAGTTTGTACATCTCATCTCAAGTTTCGAGTACCGGAATCTTGACCTAGTTGAGGTCCGTGTTCCAAGCTGTCAAACTCTATTCTACCCTGAACCTGCTTGCCGGATGAGGGGGTCCTTCCCCCCAGGCACAGGGGAAGGCGGGGTTATAAGTTTTAGGGGTTTAGGGTTTAGGGTTTAAGTTTTAGGGGTTTAGGGTTTAGGGGGTTGAAACTTACCAGGGCCCCCCCAATGGCCCTTTAACGGAGCCCTGATGGCCCTTAATAGTAGGTATTTGGAGTGGGAGGTCTAGGCTCTAGGTATGTTGGCTTAGAGTTTGTTTGGCCTGGCAAGGCCCTGCAGAAGCAGCACCGGATAGTTTACCCTTCCCAGGATCCCGAAAGCCCGAAATCAAACGGAGAATCTGGGTTGCAGGGTTTAGGGTTTAGGGTTTAGGGTTGGGGAATCTAAAAAAAACAGGAACCAAACCGACACCCTGCAAACTGGAAGCACAACCCTCGCTGATAAAAAGAACACCAATGGACCAAACAACTCTCACACAAACTTAGCCTCTCTCAACAAGTGTTAAACAAGTAAAAGACTAAACCATGCGAAACCCAACCGCCCGTAGATCCCAAACCCTAATCTCTATATAGAGTTATGGGATTAGGGTTTGGGATCTACGGGTTGGGTTTCGGATGGTTTCAACCCCTAAAGCCTAAACCCTCCACCACCAAACCCTACACCCTCACTCCAAAACCCAACTAGAAGTCTTTCTGTCCTGTGAAGACTTTCGTGAAGCACGGATGTGGTGAGAGCCTTGGCAGTCTGACACGATGTTTGGGTAGGACCCAAAAATAAAGTTTGTTAAACCACAAAGAACTATAATGGAGACTATAGGTATAGTGTCTAAAGAGTCAGAAGGCTGGAACCCTTGTGGAGACATTTGTGGAGGCAGCACGACCAACAGCA
This sequence comes from Symbiodinium sp. clade A Y106, assembly GCA_003297005.1. Taxonomy (NCBI): domain Eukaryota; class Dinophyceae; order Suessiales; family Symbiodiniaceae; genus Symbiodinium; species Symbiodinium sp. clade A. Next base: position 15,484 of record BGNK01005613.1, read on the forward strand.
ATGAGACCACTCTTCGCTCCAAGAAAATACCGAAAAGAGAGCGTCAACTCAGCATTCGAGATCGTCTGTCGTCAACCAGTGGACCAGGCCGCAGCCCCTTCAAACCCGCTACCCTTACTTATATTGCTACTCCCAGCACTACCATTGCCAGCCCTCCTTCGCCCCCCTCCTCCTCCTCCTCCTACCACTACTACTACTACTACTACTACCACTACTACTACTACTACTACTACTACTACTACTACTACTACTACTACTACTACTACTACTACTTCCACGACTACCACGACTACCACTACTACCACTGCTACCACTGCCACCACTGCTACCACTACCCCTACCGCTACAACTACCACTGCTACTACTAGTAGCAACTACCACCCGCTAAACTCTCCAGCACCCGAAGCCCGAAATCTGTATATCAATGTCATCAATCATCACTAATCCCTGCGGTTGAAGACGGAGGGTTTCGGGACGACTCAGAAACTCAGAAAGCCCAACACCCTTTAGTTTTGGAAGATATCCCTGCTTCAAAAAGCAGCCGAAAGAGAGCTTGTCATTATTATGGTTGACACACTAAGGCTACTGTAGTGGCTGATATACAACCCTTCCACAACACGCCAACAGTTGTCGGAAACCGCTATAATAGAGGAGTTTCCGAGAATAGGAGACCCTAAAATAGTACCCTAAATAATAGGATCCCTTTAAAGGAACCCCGCATTTCGGAAACTCCAAACCCGTATAGAGCCCTTTAAAGGAACCCTTATAGTAACTACCCTTATAGCAACCCCTTAAAAGATCCCTTTAAAGGAAGCCCCTAATTTCGGAAACGCCCATATAGTATCCCTGAAGGGTGCTCCACTCTTTGGTCTACTTGTCGGGTATCATGGGGAACCAAAAGTTAACCTTTTTCATAACATAAGGATTATATAAATTATATAGGGATTTCCGAAAATAGGGGACCCTAATACAGCAACCTAAATAGTAGGATCCTTATAAATTATAAGGACCCCCAAACAGGTACCCCTAATTTTCGGAAACTCCCATAAAGGGATCATACTACCCCAAAAGGTTAAAGGTTACCTACCCAGAGACTCCCAAACCCCTTAATTAAGGAACAAACCTTAAAAAATAGTAGGGATCCTATTATAATTTAAGGCATGTTCCTTAAAGGGGTTTTGGAGGCTCTGGGTGCTCTACTATCTACTAGGTTGGGTAGATTCCGAAGCCCGATGCTCGGAAGCCCTGGGGGCCCCAAACCGAGCAGAATCTCGGGGCTGAGGTAGGCTCCCGCCTCTGTGGGGGATGAGGGCGTGGGAGCCACGGGCCTATGGTAAGGCCTTTGGGGCTTATATAGGAAGTTTAGAGTGTAGGGTTTAGGGCTCAGGATTTGGGATTTAGATTGCAAGCCTGAGTGAGGTCTAGGCCGAGGCCTTGGGGAAGGCAACTTCGAAATTCGACACGCCTGTTTTCTATGGGGCTTGCAGGGCTTTAAGGTGTTGCAAGAGTTTAGGGTGTTTCCCTCTGTATATCTAGATTGCAGGCTTCGGGGGAGAACCCGACGCCAAGAACTGGGGGTTAGCTGAGGTGTAAGTAAGCCCTCGTAGTACTTACATGCTGCTTGTTACCTACTTGCCTCCTACCCTAAACCCTAAACCCTAAACCCTAACCTACTTACCTACTTGCCTCCTACCCTAAACCCTAAACCCTAAACCCTAACCTACGCCCTCCAAGCGCAGAAGATTCAGCAGGCCGAAAGCCGAAGATCCTGGAACTCAACAGTAGGCTCGTCAAGAACATTGCTCGGACTGGCATTGGAAACATGTCTCTACTTGCAAAACCCCGGCGTTTCGTTGCTGTAAAAAGTCTAGGACCGACCCAGAAGGAAAGCATATCTCTTGGATCTCTGGGCCCTGGCACAACTTCTAACTTCTACCTAAACCCCAGGCCTTAACCGAAAATTGAAGGAGCAATCCATAACCCCCCACCTTAAGCCCCAAAGCCCCTGAACCTTGCACAGCAACCTCCAAAGAGCTCTTGAACCAAGCTCTCAGCGCTGAGATTCGCGAGGTATGATCGTACCTGATTCCCATCCGCAGTGAAGGGAGCCTGCTTCAGGCTCCAAACACTAAGGGTTCAAGGAGCTTATAGTGCCTTGGGATTTTCAACGTTCGGCGTTTCGGTTTAGGTTCAGGGGCTAGGATTATGGATTTAGGGAGTATTGAGGTACTTCTCTCAGGAATTGGGATATGGGAGTTTCCGAAAATGGGGGGGATCCTAACAAAGTACCCGAAATAGTAAGATCCTTATTATAAGGACCCCAAAATAAGGTACCCCTAGTTCTCGGATAGAGCCCTTTAAAGGAACCCTTCTAGTACCCATATAGTAACCCTTTAAAGGATCCCTTTTAAAGGGATATGAATTTTGGGGCTTGGGGGTTCCAAGGCCCGGGCAGAACTGCTGCTCGTTATCTGCCCCCTCCTTGCTATCCAAAGCAATGCTAAGGTTCAGGGTTTAGGGGTTTAGGGGTTTAGGGTATAGGGGCTTAGGGGCTTAGGGGTTTAGGGTTAAGGGTTTGTCTAGGGTTATATTCGGGGTAAAGGGTTCAGGATTTGGGTTTAGGTGCAGCTCGCAGCAGCTCCTGATTCTAATACAGCTAGGGTAGCTGCCAGCACAGCTGCTACAACTCCCACTGACTGCTATGGCTACTGCTACTGCAACGCTGCTGCAGGACGACGACTGCCGGAACAAGCAATGCTATTTCAAACGACACCCTGATGAGAAAGGGTGAGGATCAGGGAACCCTAAACCCTAAACCAAGTGTGAACCATGAAACCGATTTAGCGAAATTTGGGGTTTAGAGGGGCAGAAACAGTGGTTCAGCAGGAAAGGGAGCAGGGTGAAAATTCCTGCCCGCACTCCTTAACTCGTGACTTCCCTTGTCAACATTGTCCCTGTTATAAAAGTATAACCCTAAATCCCGAAACCCTCAACTCCGATATACCCTAGACTCTGAACCTAAACCCTCAGTATAATTGACAGGCCATGCGTACTATAGGGGCCTTAACAATTGGAATAGGGTTTTGAGGTATATTTTACTATAATCATAAAAAGGAGCCCGCACCACAGTAGTCTAGGTATTATGTAGGCCCCTTGGTTAAACCCTTATAGAAACCCTTATATTATAGACCCCTTTTTAAGAACACTTAAAAGGAACCCTCTTCCAAGTGTTTAGGCCCCTATAGTAGACATGTCGGAGAGCCGCCTGTATGTGAACGTCCTCGATGAGGTAGACACCACCTCTCCGGTCTGGAAGGGGACTTTGAGTTGGGGGCTTAGAATTAAGGGGGGGATCCTCCCAAACCCTAAACCCCTAAACCCCTAAACCCTAAACCCTATAAACCCTAAACCCCTATAAACCCCTAAACCCTAAGCCCCTAAACCCTAAACCCTATAAACCCTAAACCCCTAAACCCCCCTAAACCCCTGAACCCCTAAACCAAACCCGAAGCGAGGGCCTAGGGTTTTTTGGGTGACTTCGGGTTGAGCCTAGGGTTTAAGGCCTTTTTTTTAGGGGCCTTCGTATGTCGAATCGGGGCTTGCCTCTCTTCTTCAACACCCCGGGCCCCCAAAAAAGTTCAAACTTTCTAAGATAGAGCTAATTTATAAGGCCAAAAAGTTAAAAGTTCCCCCGTTCCGCTATCTAAGATGCTTGCCAACACGCAACAATTCCTCGAATACTTGGGCCTTCATGAGTAGAGTCCCCTTTAGCGTCATTTTCAGAAGAATGCCGCACTGTCTTAGGAAACTAAATAGCGATTGTCCAAATTAGGGTTGACAGTTGTCCCTACACTCCCATCTCTGAATCCGTGCTTTGGAGATGTCCCAACGGCGCCCAGGACTGAAAAGCATTCGGTTCAAGGATTCTGGGCAATATAGGGAGCCTGGTGGCAGCTTCCCAGAGGGTCCCACATACACTACCATTATGGAATTAGGTCCCCAAAACCAAAATAGGGATGGTTTTTTTGGGGCCTAATTCCATAGGTAGTGTATATGGACCCTCTGGGCTTGATCCTTGGACATGTTGCTGCCGCTGTTGATTTTGCACCACGTCTGCACGATCGGCTCCACGGTGTTTTCCGGAAAGCGGAGCATGAGCGGGGATCCTGTGGCTGCTTCGAAGATTGTGCAGCCCCACGACCATATGTCCACACCTGGGCTGAGGATCTGAGCAATTTCAGAACCAGACGCCCGAAACATCTCTGGAGGCCGATAGAGCGCCTTAGAAAATCACGGGCATATTCTGCTATATATCTATATATCAATAAGGAGTCCTTAGGAAATAGCATATATAGCATTCTCATTATACCAACCCCGATATTCTGCGAAAGAACCCCCATCATCTTCTGGCGGGCTGCCTGGCCGCAGCACCGAGGGGAAGTAGAGCTCAAAGCGTGCGATCTGATCCTGCGGAGGTCGAGGCCTTACATGGAGTTTAAAAGATTTGGGGCCCGTAGTGGCTTAGAGTTTAGGGCTTGGGGCTGAGAGTTCAGAAGCTTAACCCCGAAACCCTGAAACCTCAACCCGAAGATTCACAGGAAGTGCCTTGTATCAAGGCTTTTGGGCGCAAAGTCCTTGCTACAGAAGCACCTGATCAGAGTTTCAAGGTCAGGGTTTGTGGTCGATTCTTAGGCTGGTTGTTGGGTTCGTTAGGCTCTTATAAGGGGTTTGGGCTTTACAAAAATTTACACATGTTAGATTGTCACAGAAGCTCGTTCATTAATGTCCCTTAAAGTCAAGCTTATAGCATAAGATAGCCCAACACACTACTAAAATCATTGATGCCTCTATAGCCTCAGGCGTAAACCGCGATTTCCAGGCTCCCACGTCCTTGGCCCAGTGGTTCGCGTCGTCGACTATGACCTAACATGGTGGCTTTCAGGGATTCTCGTAAGGGTTCCGCTAACGGTTTACTACATGGTTGTAAAGGTTATATCAACGATTGTGCAGGGTTTGACTTTGGCTTGAACCAGGTTCCTACATACGCGGCAGAATAATCTCTTACGTTTGTGAGAATCATGTACTCCTACAAATACTACTCAGCTATATTTGCCACTATCCTGGCGCCAAGAAACCAGTTCTCATTGAGTACTTAATTTGGACACTATCGGTGTTGACCCTTTGAAGGGTCTAAAGTTCCACGTGCGATATCTCTGCCGGCAGTCAGTCTAGCAGAGGAAGATCCCGACAAAAATGAATCTTGTTTATACATAGACCCCTCGAGGATACATATATTCATACATGCATAAGTTAAATGCCTACATGCATAAATCCATTGATACACTAATATGCATTTACGTTTACAATCACGTGCATACACACACGCGCATGTATGCATGCAAGCAAAAAGTACACACATACATTACATGCGTACCGTACATCCATTTACATACACACATATATACATACAGACACACCGACATTACAACACATTGCATGCATATATTGCAGCAAACATACCATATCCAGACATACAGCAACACGCATACATATCATCTCTCTCTCTATCTCCCGTATATATATATACATATGTGATAATTTGTAATATGTGTATATATATATATATATGCCGACTGTATATGTAAATAGACATCATTGTCCATATTTGCAGTATATTCTAGTATCGTACACGGATTAAGCGTGGATGGGGTTGTAAAGTGCTTAGTACGCTTGATTGCTGCTAAAGTCCGTTTAAAGTAAGATCTGTACAAGGTTGTATGGAATACAGGACCACCTAGAGTCTTTATTGTAGTTCCTTTTTGGTTTAACCAATTATATATGTAGTCTCCGATAAGGTAACCCCCCGAAAAGGAACTACAATGGAGACGATCGGCAACAAGCAAACCGATTCTGTGGATATTTTGCGTGGCCTGGTAATATTACAAGTCCCATACGTGTACCTAAATCAAAGACCATGAGCCCTGTATCCCGAAGCGTATGTTTACAGAAGTGCAAAAAACAACACCCCAATCACCCAACTCGGCAGCCCACATTCCCTAAACCCTAAACCCTCAACCCTAAACCCTATACCCTAAACCTTAAACCCTAAACATTCCCTGAACCGACCCCTGTGAAGGTACTTGCGCCCTGGGGGAGGGAAGGAAGGTCCAGTTCCAGAAACCCGCTTAGAGTCCGGAGTTTAGGGTACACCCAGAGAGCCCAATACCCCTTAATTAAGGAATGTACCTAAGTTATAATAAGGGGAGTCACATTATGATTTAAGCTATATTCCTTAATTAAGGGGTATTGGGCTCACTGGGCAGGAGTTCAGCTGTGATAGGAGTTTGGGATTTTAGGCCTTAGGGTCTCGAGGTTTTGGTCTGAGGGTTACAAGCCCCACCTAAACCCAAAACCTGCCAGCCACAACGACACCCGAAGCCCTGAATCATCGAATGCCTTGAAGTTCTGTAAGCAGCAAATCCGAACCCTTAAACCGCAATCCCTGAACCCAAAGCAAGCTTAAGTATAAACTAAAGAACCAACCAAGAGCCTGGACCCATACTTGCAAAACCCTTTAGCACCGGAAAGCATTCCAGAAAACCATACTTATGACCCCTGCTAGCTCGACACACAACCTTAACCACCGAAACTTCGCAGCTAAACCCCAAACCCTGAACCTCAAATCCTAAGCCCAAAGCCCTAAACCCAAAAGGAGGGTCCAAGTAGCATCGAAGCCGTCCTTGAAGCCGACCTCACGGCTACTCAGTCTATGGGATTCGGGCTTAGGGCTTCTCGGTGGTCGGCGATAGGTAGTAAACTGCCTCTCGAAGGGTTTTATAAGGGTCCTAAGGCGTGTATTGTTTTACTGAAGTTTCAGGAGCTTAGAGGAGCTTAGGGTGTAGGATTTAGGGTTTATATAGTACGTCAGGGTTCTAGGCCGTATGATGTATGGCCTTCGGAAGCAAAGCTTTCGCGGTATTTTAAGGCTTTGGAGCTTTCGCGTTTATTGCATTGGGGCTTCGGGTCTAAGCTTAAGGAATATGCAGTAGGGCTTAGCATATAGGGTTTAGGGTTTACGGGTTTAGGGTTCAGGGCAGTGAACTTAAGCCAATGGCCTGGAGCAAGGCCCGCAAAAATCAAGGGGCTTGAATATTGAGAGTAGGGCGAGTAGGGTTTATAAACCTACAGGAGCGATAAAGGCATGCTCTTACGAATCAGTCAGGCCTCTGCATTGCTCCGGGGAAAACAACGAGTAATACAGGGACGCTAAACGGATACGTTGCGAATTCTTCGGGCCTAATATTACTTCGGAGCTGGGGACCTAGTAAGCCGCTCCTAAACGGAGTTGTAGTTAGCATAGCCTTGCAGTGTGCAAATGTTGCCCCCCCCCCCCCCCCCCGAGTAGTAGACACCCTCTCCTTTCAAGCCCATGACACTAGGACCCCGTGTTTGTATATTTGTATATAATCATTTTATGGCGGGGGCTGAGTAGTCCGGGGTCTGCATTAGGCGTAGTTGGGGTCTGGGTAGCTTTCATGAGGATGAGGGCAAGCCATGTATACGAATGATCACCAACGCCTGCTACAGTGATGCGTTGCAATAGGGATCCCTGTCAGAAAGGGTATTTGGGTGGTTGTCAAAATTAGGGTCCCTTTTTGGGTACCATAAATATTAGGTGCCGTATTATAATAGGGACCCAAAAAGGGACCCCGTTGTTAATCAGGGGTCTTCTTTGCTTTAACATAGCTTGCAGAGAACCCCAAGTCTCTCAAGCTCAACAGGGCGTTCAGTTTATTCACTGGTGCTCCCACCCTAGCATTGCAATGCCATCAGCAGTACTAGCGTCTAAACTAAAAGACTACAGTAAAACTAAAACACTACAGTAACTGTAGTCTACAGACCAACATCCAAACACCAAATCCCACTATCGAGAAGAAACTAAGCCCTAAAGCCTATAAACCCTAAGCCCTGAAACACTAAAACCTAAACCGTAAAGCCTGCAACCTAAACCTCAAACCCCAAACCCCAAACCCAAAACCCTGAACCCTAAGCAATAAGCCCTGAACCCCAAACCCCGACATCCTAAACCTGCGCTTAGGCTCTTAGGACTGATATTTTAAGGCCTTTGGGCCCAAAGACCATGCTATGCAAGGCTTTTGGGCTGTTTTGAGCCTTAGGGCTTGAGTATTATACCCTGAATACCAACTGTTGAGGACCATAAAAGCTCTATTAAAGGGTACTTGGGGGGTGCTGGTAAGCCCTGAACCCTAAACCCTGACATCCTAAACCTTAAGTCGGACCCCACCTCTGACAAGGCAGCAAGCCCGGATTCGTCAGAGGCATTCGCCTGCAAACGAGGTTTTAGGGTTTAGGGGTTTAGGGTTTATAGGGCTTAGGATTTAGGGTTGGGGTTTAGGGTTTCAAGAGTGAAGGAGTAATGAGCAATGAGTAATGAATGTCCTGACAGCCAAAAACCCGAATGTTTTCGCGAAGCCCAATCACCCAACTACTGCGTTACGCACTAGACTATACTACACTCATTCACTCATATGCTTGACCATGACCTACCTGTCACCCAGGCAACTGGATACGGGGAATGTAAAGGAGGGCCCTCTTCGATTGCCCTAAACCCAAAGCCCTGTTTTGTTGCGGGGGCGGGACCCTGGGAGCTGCAAAGCCAAGACTAACAGGTAAACCGTATGTAGGAGTTCCGGGTCGGGCGTTTAAAAGCGAGTTTAACAGGGATGAGCTGAATTGTGTAGTGACTTAGTGGTAAAGAAATTTCGTTGGCAGGAGTCAGGACCTAGGGGAGAAAATGACCCTGTTAAGTAGGGGCCCTATGCCCTTCGCATGAGGGAGCCGGTGCCGGTGGCATGTCAGCAGCACATATGAGCTGCCGCCCCACTGCTGCATTGCGCTGGAGAGCAAAGCAATGCCCGATTGTCATGTTGGCTATGTAGCTGCTTGCCTCCCAGCCCGGAAGCCAGAGGATCACGGCCCTGCCTTCGGCCTGCAGAGCACTCTGGAACAGCGGCTTTGCTCCAATTCTGTCGCCTTCACTCGCTTGGCAGTGGCCAGCTGCCTGGCCTTGCTTTCGACATCAGATGGCTCGTGCCAAAAACCACTCTGGCAGGAAATGTTTCTTGCAACGGCTGACGTTTGAAAAACCTGCAGGGATCACTATAAAAGGTTCTGCTGTCGAGAGCCTAGATTTGCGTGAACATATTTTGGCACCCTTGTGACGCGAAGGCCGACGGTTCCAAACTAAAGTTGCAAAGCTGCGCGGGCAAGACTCGTGTCGCGCCGCCCTCAATTATCAGTTAATTAGTTAATTAACCTCAAACCTTCGTAGGGTTCTTTTCGTCCTTAAGGGAACTGCTTGTCTGAACGGTGTTTCGAACGGATCAGGACTACGCCGCAGAACGAACGGACACCGGTGCAGTCTGCACTACACCATCCAGGGCATGAGCTAATCTGCTGGATACAAAAAACAACTGTCGCAAGGGTCACGTCCTGCAAGTGAGGGGCCTTAACCGAGTACTAGTATGTTGTAGAGATAGTGTGGCTTGGTGGAAGTCAGTTGAAGGAATGCCTCAACAATTAGCCTCTATATGGTGCCCTAAAGGGCACTCCAAATACCCAAGATAAAGGAACATGGTCTTCGGCAGCGGCGGTGAAATCGTCATGCCAAAACGCGCCTGCATGACGTAGACATTTCCTGCATGCGGATGACACATTCAGGCCAAAACTCAGATCCCGAAAATGCTGAAATCCGAATCGAAAAACTGCATCGGAGATATAAGGACTGTCCGAAGTTCCGATACCTCTTTGTAGTAGTTTTGTTATACGGGGCTCCAAGAAAATATGTCGTTTATTACCCCGGCCCGCCAAGTACATCAACCCTAGTGTAGACTTTCGTGGTAGACGATGAGTTCGCTGTAGCACTGGAACCTTGCAAGACTCCCCACATTACAACACAGACTCGCGCCTTCATGTACAGAACGAGACAAATCAAGCAGCAGCTCAACTGAAAGCAGGCAAATGACAAGGTGTCATTTGTATTACTTATAGACACAGAGGTCGAAACCGAGTGAAAGAGGGGGGTAGTGTGTGAGAGAGAGAGAGAGGGAGTGAGAGCGAGAAAGAGAGGGAGGGAGCCTAACGCCTTCCTGCATTCGCATGAAACGACCAGGAACCCTGGTTCAGATGGTACCCCATGGGTCCAAGCACCTAATAATCATATACTCTCCCAAATCCTAACCTACATAACTACTATCCGAAAACCGAGTACCTAATTATTGGGTCCTTTGGACCCTTGGGGGTACGACCCCGTGGAGAAGAACTCCAGAAACTCTCAAGCCAGCACATCAGACTGTCTGGTTCTTAGTAGGGAATGGGGGAATGGGTTGTGGGGACTATTATTGGGGAGGAGGGGAGGGGAGGGGAGGGGAGGGGAGGGACTACTATAGGGATCCATTCCCGCATACGAAGATCTCTGAACCCTCGCTGCGCCTCGCGTGAAAGCGCCGTGGGCAGTCAGAACCTCGAGCCGCTTCGATTCGGGTTCAGGGCCTCTGGGGTTTACCTATAGTCTCCATTGTAGTTCCTTTTTTTTGGTTAACCAAAAACTATATTATAAGGTCCTAACCATAAAATTGGTTAACCAAAAAAGGACTACAATGGAGACTATAGGTAGGGTTCAGCGTTTCGGGTTTAGGTCGTATGTGGGCCATATGTAGGTATGCTGATGTGCTAAGCTTGCGGGTAGGGTTTGAGCTTGCACTCAAAATCTCGCTGCAACCCATTGCCCGCGGATAAGCGACGATTACTTGGAGGATCCTGGGACTAAGCGAAGAAGTTGTAAATGCAGCTACTACAACCCTAACTGCGGCTATCCCAACTATAACTTACAGCTCTACGCATGAGTTATATACTTCCGATAAGCACTGCATCACGACCCTACATGGCTCTGAAGCGAAGGGCTTTGGGTTTAGGGCTACTCCTAGGTCATAGGTTAAGCCTCATCCAGTAATCATCAGATAGGGTACAAGCTAAGGCCAATTCAGCCTTAAGGAGGATTGGGCGCAAGCCTAAGGGAGGATTGGGCGCGTAGGGTTTTGGGTTACTCATACCCCCAACTTGAGGCTCTTGGTCTTCAGCAGTTGTTGGACTAGTCTGTCTGGTTCTTAGTAGGGGAATGGGGGCATGGGTTATGGGGACTATTATCGGGGATTACATAGGGACTACTATAGGGATCCATTCCCCCAGTCCATACTAAGCACCAGACAGTAGTGTAGAGCCAGGCTTCCGGTGTGTCTGGTTCTGGATCCCTCCGCCAAATCAACAACAGGGACCCCAAGGGTCCAAAGGACCCAATAACTATGTACTCGGCTTTAGGATAGTAGTTATGTAGGTTAGGATTTTGGAGAGTATATGATTATTAGGTACTTGGACCCTTGGGGGGAGGTCAGGAAATGGCATGCATGCATCCGCGCGGTGCTAACAGGGCCAGGCACACGCGCCTTGGCTGATCATGTACCAAGAGAGTCCATAGCCACTACTCTTAATGTAGGAACCTGATTAAGAAACCTTGGGCCTTTATTAGGGTTCCTTATATGAATCCTACTTTTTTGGGGTTATAGGCCCAGGGTTTCTTAATCAGGTTCCTACATTACAGAAGTAGGTCTCCCAAAACCATGATTAGAATGGTCTGTTGGACCCTATGATTCCGACAACAGTGGTATCTCTCTGACCTTACGTTCAACGACAATATTCTGGAGGACATTGCTCAGCGTTCCTGAAATGCCCAAATGCTACAACTTGCTGGGACTGTCTCACATACCATGCTTTCAAGGCTTCTGATCCCATGCACAACCCCTAAACGAACCCATTGTATGGGTATTTGTTCCTTTCTTAATCTCTAGGGCTCCAGTTGCCTATAGTAGGTGACTGGGGTGTACTAGGTGACTGGGGTATATGATACAGTATATGGTTAGGAACCTACCTTTGAGGGAACTGGAGCCCTACGGAATGTTCCTTGTAAATGCCTAAACCGCCTAAACCCAAAGCCTCTGAGGTGCCCACTGGCCTTCCGCGGGTGTTAAAGGTCGCCAAATTCTTGTCCATGCCTGCGGATGATAAGGTTTAGGGTTTAGGGTTTGGTGTTTAGGGTTTATAGGAGTCTTAATAATTAGAATGGGGTTTTGGGCTCTTTTATAGTAAAACTTCAATAAGGAACGTAAGGAATAATATTGGAACTTATGTAGACCCCTATATTTATCGCGCTGGCGGTTTCTGAATTTCTGAACCGGATGAACCCTGAGGGATAGGGCTCAGGGACTGTAACTTGCAGTAGCAGATTGTTAGTGATACATATATACACAGTATACACATATATAGTTTCATAATGTTATATGACGATATGTAATTATGTTTGTACTGTATGCATGTCTACCTAGATAAGATGGGACCCAAAGATACCCTGAACAATCTAAACCCTTAACCCTAAAGCAGGCAGCACACAACCAGTCCACTGCAATGACAAATGAATTTCATTTCGATCAGGTTTAGTCTGTAACCTATTATAAACCTGGCACAACCTGTTAGCTCTGCCTCGCCTACGATGGTGCCGTAAGGGAAGTACTCGGACCACATTGCCAGAGAAGAACCCATTCGCACCTTGGTTTGCGGTTTAGGGTTTAGGATTAATTAAGAAATGGGGTTCAAGGCTTGGTGGGCTTTGCGAGGTTTAGGGATTTAGCACTTCCGGGTTTCAGTGATACGCTCAGGAATGTAGGCCAGGTTGAGGGGTGTCGTTACAGCTTCAGAATATGTGGTACCAAGGCCTGTGTGTGGCTACCCTGACACACCTTCGCCTTCCTATGGCTTGAGCGGCGTTGTTGAGGCAAATCGCTACGCAAGCAAAGGATCCTCCAAACAGCAAATAAACACTCTACACCCTAAATATCCCTAAATCCCGAAACAACACGCCGAAACCGCCGACACCTAATTAAGCTCCACTGCATCCCAGTGCTAAACACTTGGCAGGGTTTTGTGGCTTGCTGCTTCTGCAGACCCACTTCAATCTGGCAGCACTCATCACTAATCGTGCAGCTTACGCGCCGTTTAGACTTTTTTCTCTAGGGGTCCACGTGCCTAAGAGCGGCTACTTCACCAAATAATACCAACCTACAGTACTAATATCCGACAATCCTAAGCCGAAGTACTGTAATCATGGGGTCGTTACAAATACCCTACACAGTTTAGCGACCAGAATATTTCTTTCTATCAAAGAATACATGAGAACGCCCAACCATTCTCTGCCAGCTGCCAAACATACATAAATAACAGAAAACTGCGAAACACAGGAAACCAAAGTCCAACTACTGCAATAGGAATACACGTGAACGGCAACGACGATGGAAAACGTATACGTAAAGTATGTTCACTACAGCACAATTACAGCAATAACCACCCTATAGCAGCTGGTAGCACACAATGTAAAAGAATACCAACATCACTAGCAACGAAAACACACAGCAAACAATTAAAGTCCAAATCATCGAAAAAGACACCACAACAACACGCCCTTGCAAGAAAGTGGTGAACGCCCCGGACACCCCTCTTCAAAAGGGTTTAGGGTTGAGGGTTCAGGGTTTGGGAATGAGCCAAGGAACAAGCCGAATTACTTCAATATTCTTTTGAGCAGATTGGAATGATCTTCCAAAGCCAACGGTACCTCTCTCAACAAGCGCCAGTACCTTGGTGCAGAATAAAGGAGGGTGCACGTGCAGATACCCCCGCTGATTAAGGAGACCCTGTCCATAAAATCCTAAATCCTGAGCTCCAATCCAACAAACAGCCGAGGGCCGTGCGCCGAACTCGAGGACACTGGCAGAGAGCGGAAGGTGGAAAAGGAGGCGCTCGTAGTTTCCTGGGCGCTTCCAGAACCAACTGGGGAAAAGTATACTGAGAGTTTAAGGACTTGGGGTTTAGGGTTTAAGGACTTACGGTCCAGGGTTGGAGGGTTTAGGGGTTGAGAATATACGGCTTCACGGTTTAGGGTATCAGGTATAGTATAGGCTTTAGGCAGAGTTTAGGCTTCAGGCCTTTGTGCTTTTAGGAGTCAGGAGCTCTAGGGTTATAGAGGTTGCTACTGTTTATGGACAAAATCCTGCATTACCCATTATAAGGAATAGGGAATAGGGTTTAGGGTTTAAGGTTTGGGGTTTAGGGTTTAGGGTCCTGCATTACCCATTATAAGGAATATACCATAATTCCNTACCCATTATAAGGAATAGGGAATAGGGTTTAGGGTTTAAGGTTTGGGGTTTAGGGTTTAGGGTCCTGCATTACCCATTATAAGGAATATACCATAATTCCCATAGTTTAGGGTCCTTAAGGTCATGCAGGATTTTGTCCATCAACAGTATTCTAGCATGGTAGCCCAGAAACAAAGAGCAAATAAGCTTGCCAATGAACATCCGAGTTGCCGAGGTAGTCGTGCCAGCCACTTGCCTGAAAGCCACAAAGCGGGCTTGGATGCCACAAATACGAGTTTTTGGGCCATTCAGCACACCCCTTAAACCTCTCTTACTACCCTGAGCCCCCAAACCCTAGCCTTCTGCAGAGCCCCTTTTGCCGCAGATGCCGATTGCCAAGCAGACCTCTGGCCTAAAGCCCGAAACCACAGTATATAGAGTTTTCATTAGTTTATTGTATTTTGAGGGGGGGGGGGCTAGGGTGTTCAGGGTGTCAATACCATTACTTACTTTTTTTGAACGTAAGACAAAAGTGGGTAATGTGGTAGTTGAGCATAAACGACTATCCCCCAAACCCAAGCCCCTGATGCAACCCCTCCACATACCTGCATAAATAGCAATGAAATGTCCCCTTACTGTCCCTGGATAGCTCTACTGTAACATACCCCCAACCCCTATATTCTAATGTTCTAATCGTTATGGACTACATGGGTAGTTCTCTACATTCGGGTCCATATAAGGGTGTGGACCTTTGAAGGGACCTTAATTTCGAGAACTACCCATAAAGTACCCTTATAGAAGCCCTTCTACATCCCTTCAAGGAGCCCGAAGTAGGGACCCCAAAAGGTATGACAATATCCTTCACGAGAGGCCTTGTCGCCGCTTCCAATCGCAGGAAGTTCGAAAAGTGCCTCATTCGGGAGAGCTGTAGGACGCTTCATACGGGGACCTTAATAATTAGAACAGGGTTGTGGGGTTTCTTATACCTTAGTTAGCAGATTCAGGAACCATAAGAATGATATTGGCAATCATTTAGGCCACTATATTCGACTCGGGGGTCGTGTTCACGAGACCAGAAACTGAGGGCTTGCAATTTGTGAAAATAAAGGGTTTAGGGTCTACATAGGGCTCAAGGGGATTAAGATTCAAAGTTATTTTGGTCTAGGCCTACAGGACCAGGCTTCGGGAGTTGCGTGCACGTGGACGCGAACGGGAGGCAGAGCGGGAGCTAGAAAGGCCGGGAGTGGTGCAGTTGAAAGCAGCTCAGCCGGAGGTGAAGACCGAAGGGGGGGGGNAATAAACCCCTAAACCCTAAACCCCTAAACCCCTAAACCTTAAAAGCAGTAGCCGGGCAGGCAGCCGGAGGAAAGGAAGGGGGCGGAGGAGACAAAACTTGGGTGCTGCCCCCAAAACATCCCAAAACTCTGTAACCTGTCTATATCAGGGTTTATGTTAGCGGTCATAATAAGGGCTCTCTCTCTCTATATATATATATATACACATACACATACACATACACATACACATACATATACATATACATATACATATACATATACATATACCTATACCTATACCTATACCTATACCTATACCTATACCTATACCTATACCNCATACACATACACATACATATACATATACATATACATATACATATACATATACCTATACCTATACCTATACCTATACCTATACCTATACCTATACCTATACCTATACCTATACCTATACCTATACGTATACGTATACATATACATATACATATACATACACATACACATACACATACACATACACATATACATATACATATACATATACATATACATATACATATACATATACATATACATATACATACTCAGTTACATATACATATACACCCGTGCTGCCCTTCTGCCTGTTCCTTTGCTTCTGCCCTCGACCCTTCGGCCAGGTGTCGTTTTGTTATGAATATTGCTTCCAGTATGTAGCAATTGGCAATTGGACAGTATTTACACTGTACTTACATAGGGCTGTATATATATATATATGCATATGTATACGAATATGAATATGAATATGAATACGTATATGCATATGTATGTGTATGTGTATATGTATGTGCATGTGTATGTGTATGTGTACGTGTATGTGTATGTGTATATGTATATGTATATGTATATGCATATGTGTATGTATATGTATATGTATATGTATATGTATATGTATATGTATATGTATATGTATATGTATATGTAACATGTATATGTATATGTATATGTATATGTATATATGTATATATGTATATATGTGTATATGTGTATATGTGTATATGTGTATATGTGTATATGTGTATATGTGTATATGTGTATATGTGTATATGTGTATATGTATATGTATATGTATACGTTCATGTACAGGTATATGCATATGTATTTTTCAGCTATAGATGCACATCTTGAACAACGTTCGTTCCGGTTTATCTTACAGCTCCATGTCTGTTCCATAACCCGGTAGCAAACAGGCAGCGAACGATGTTGGGATTGTTGGGATGTTCACCTCGTTTGCAACCCACTCACCAAGTCCCCTGATCCTTCCCTGCAACGTAAGTTCTGATCCTTGAAGCAGGGTTCGGGGCCCGCATTTGCAAATGAATTCTCGAATCTTTGGACGTGGGCTTTTTCGGGATTCAGAAATTTGCTACTTTTACTTTTAGATCATGATTATTGGCCATGATTTTTAATATCGCTATTCTTGTTCGACTCCATCAAAGCCCGGACGCCTTGTATAATTCCCAAGAAAACCGCACAGATCAGGACAAAATGCCCCAATCTCGTCCAAGGACAGCTTGCAAGCCAGAAGCCCGGCGTCCTCACAGGCTTCAGGCTTCCCTGGGGAGTTCTCGGTTTCGGGTTTAAGGTTCAGGGGAAGCGGAGCTCGAATACTTACTAATTTTATTAAGGGTTAAAGCCTCGAAATCAATAGGGTGAGATGGGCCATTATGTTACGCGGACCTCGGTTCCATGAACCCTAAACCACATGGTGCGTGAGGGCGCAGGACAAGAGTGCTAGCAATCCCTGGGAAAGACATGTTTATGACAAAGTCATGCCGCACAAACCTCGCTATCAGCTGCGACTTCAGATAGGACTACATCATGTCATAAATAGACATGATCTAGTTTGAAGCGGTGCCCCTGTCGCATTCCCCTGTTGGAGCGAATTCCGACAAAAACACTGCAAGTGGTACCCAATTCCCAAAATCAGGTTCCAGTCAGAAAACCTGGTCAAAACTTTCGGTCAAAACGTTTCAATCAAAATGTTTCGGTCAAAACTTTCGTCAAAACGTTTCGGTCAAAACGTTTTTGGCACCCAAACCCTTAACAATTTCGTGGTCAGGCATAGGCCCCAAAGTAGTTCCTTTCTGGGGGCTCATATTTAGAATTCCATAAGGTAATCCCAAAAAGGAACTACTTTGGGGCCTAAAGTAGTTCCTTTTTGGGGCTCATATTTAGAATTCTATAAGGTAATCCCAAAAAGGAACTACTTTGGGGCCTAAAGTAGTTCCTCTTTGGGGCTCATATTTAGAATTCCATAAGGTAATCCCAAAAAGGAACTACTTTGGGGCCTAAAGTAGTTCCTGTTTGGGGCTCATATTTAGAATTCTATAAGATAATCCCAAAAAGGAACTACTTTGGGGCCTAAAATAATTCCTTGTTGGGGAACATATTTAGAATTCTATAAGGATATCCCAAAACGGAACTACTTTGGGGCCTAAAGTAGTTCCTTTTTGGGGCTCATATTTGAGGTAATCCCAAAAAGGAACTACTTTGGGGCCTAAAGTAGTTCCTTTTTGGGGCTCATATTTAGAATTCTATAAGGTTCCCCCAAAAAGGAACTACTTTGCAGCCTAAAGTAGTTCCTCTTTGGGGCTCATATTTAGAATTCTACAAGGTAATCCCAAAAAGGAACTACTTTGGGGCCTATATGCAAGCATCAGTGAATTAAAGACTGAAGCCCCAAAGCCCGGCCCCGATGGCTCTGTAAGCTCCGTGAAAACTCACCTGGGAGTTTAGGGATTTGGGTTTAGGGTTTAGGGTAGGGTTTAGGGTTTAGGGTAGGTTGCGAAGCCACCAATGAATGAAAGTTCCCAAGCTGTACAGGCCTCGTCTGAAACCTACCCTAAACCCTGAACCCTAAAGCCCCTACTTCAAGGACTTGCGGTATCCACGGTTAAAAGCTTTCGCTACCCTGGCATTTAGGGTTAGGTAGAGTCCGTGCGATGTAGGTTTCAAGCCACTATACTCCACACCTTGAACCCTTACACCCTATGCCCTGAATCCCTGAACCCTACACCCCTAAGCCCTATACCCTAAACCCTATACCCCAAAGTCTAAATTCAACGGCAGTCCTCTGCAGATGCGGCATGGGGACAGCGGCTTGTTCGTGGCCGCTTGCCGTCTGTGGCAGAAGCCACTCCTAGCAGGGCTTTTGGGGCTCCTTTAAAGGCAGCTAATGGGTTCTATAAGGGTCTTAGGGTTCTTCTAAAGGGTTCAGGTGTTCAGGGTTTAGGGGTTCAGGGTTTAGGGATTATTTTAGGGTGTAGGGTTCAAGGTTTAGGGTTTATTTTAGGGTTTTGGGTTTCTTCAGGCTGCAAGCTTGCAAGGGTTGTATCCGAGAAGGAGTCGGAATTTGGATTTGGTGCTTTAAGGTTTGGCAAGGCATGTGGGTGTTAGGGGCTGGATTTCAGCCTCACTATGTTGAGATCCATGCCACGTAGATGGGCGAATGATCCACAATAAAAACAACTCACGCGAACATCTCAGGATCGTTTCATATTCGGGCTCGAAAGTAAAGACTAAAAACTAGCTGTTGGGTATTCAGTGCCGCCCGGATACCAATCATGTTATGTACAGTCACAATTAGATTCCTCTCGCAAGCCTGATACCTAGGAGCCATGTTTCACTTCCGGTTGCGAATCTGAGTTGACGCCCCAGAACTGAAACCTATATCAGCTTCGTGCGAGCGACTTGCCCCGCATGAGGAGAATGTCGCACCGAAATCGGCTCTAAATAATATAGGGGCCTTATTAATAATTCAATAGGGTTTGGGGAGAAGATATACTGTAACTATATGAAAGAACCCCCCAAAATACGATTGGATATTATTTAGGCCCCTGTAGTACACCCTTTGGGTTTCAGGGTGTTGCGGCCTCAGGTCCGCCCTGGCTGTTGGGGCAAATGAGAACAAACCCTGACGGAGTTGGGTTTAGGGTGTAGGGTTTAGGATCGGGGTTTAAGTTTAGGGTTTACACACTTCGTGGTTAGTAGTGGGCAAGCAGACATCTAGGTCTGCACCGCAATTAAGGTGCTGCTAGTCCTTTAAGGATTGTGCCAGGGCTCTATAGGGGTTCTTGGTTCCAGACCTGTTCCAGACCCTCAATTCTCGGTGTCTGCTTTGTTTCCTTAACTGAAAGGTCCTGACCACAACAAAATGCTTATGACCACATGATGGAATGGTATGTAATAACAGCCACAGCTAAGCCTACCCTATGGGTCCATCTACTTGAGTAAACATACGTGGGCCCCGGATACGTTACGTACTTTAGGGTCACAGTCTGGTATATCGTACACGGTTCTAAACTCTGCCCCCTTATCGTACCCTATCCATCCTAGCTCCCGACCCCGGGAACACAGAGCCGCACACCCTTACGTTCCCAAAGGGTCCTAGGTACTGTTATGGGGGATACTTACCCTAATCATAATACGTAATGATTCCTAATATAGAAACCATACATTCTATCATACAGGTACTGAGGACCCTGAACCTTAAACTCCTAAGCCCCTAAACCCCTAAACCCTGAACCCATAAAGCCTAAATCTCTAAAGCCTAAACGCTAAACCCGTAAACCCTAAACCCAAAGCCCTAAACCCCTAAACCACTAAGCCCTAAACCCTAAACCCTAAAACCCTAAAGCCTAAACCCTAAACTGTGATTTCTATCCCGGCGGCCTTCTTTCAGACCTCCAGCTTGAAGCGGGGACCTTGTGGGTGTCTGCTTCGAGCTCTATCCATAGGGCCCGGCGCCAAAAAAGCACATACAGCGAACCCCAGAAAGTTGGAACATGGGTTTAGGAGGGTTCGTGCTAGGATCCCTTATACTTTACCTTAAGGGCATGAGGAGAATGATGTTCCAACTTTCTGGCTTCTACCATAAGCAAAAACAAAGATTGGGATATCCCATATACCTATAGTCTCCATTGTAGTTCCTTTTTTTGGTTGACCAGTTTTATGGTTAGGATCCTATAATAGAGATTTTGGTTAGGATCCTATAATAGAGATTTTGGTTAACCAAAAAAAGGAACTACAATGGAGACTATAGGTAGACCCCTTACAAGGAAGCCCGATAAGGTAGGGATATCCCTATAAAATGTATTGTTAGCAGCAGAACGCACGGACTTTTTGTTCACTTGAGCCAACATAGTAACGTAGGTAGAACACTAATATACGTGCACAAAAGGATTAAGAACACCCCCCGCGCATTGGAGCGCAGCGGAGGAGGCGTACAACAATATACCTACGCTACACCATGGCACTGCCCGCTTTGCGAGAGTTGCAAAAAGATCTGTGAATGCGGACTACCCTTCACTCACTCTGCGCAGGATGCATACCGACCCGTCAGGGTGGTGAAGTGCTGCAGTGTCGATGCAAAAGGCTGT
>BGNK01005614.1:0-10165 GCA_003297005.1 Symbiodinium sp. clade A Y106
GTTTCGCGATAGTGTGGAATTCACACGGCAGCAGTCAACACCCAAAAGTGCCCGTACAAAACCCGTACGGAACCCGTACGAGCCCACAGCTTACCCGTACAAAACCCATACATAATATTCGAGATTATACGACCTCAAAAGGAATGGAAGCCAAAGGCCAAAGCATCGCAGGCAACACCCAGAATTGCCCGTACAAAACCCATACGGAACCCGTACGGAACACGTACACAACCACAGCTTACCCATACAAAACCCACACGTAACGTATAGAGATATTGTACGACCTGAAACCGAATGGAAGCCAAAGCATCCTAGGACATATAGGATCGAATTGACTCACACGGCACGAGGCCACACCCAAAAGTGCCCGTACAAANTTGGGGGGGGGGGAGGGGGGTTGCCGTTGCCCACGAAACTTCCGACGCAGCCACGGGACCGGCGAGCCATTAGGGTACCAGCAACAATTAAAGCCTTTAGTCGATCCATAGCAGCAAACCTTGTTGGTTCTGTTGTCGCATTTTATCCACAACCATCCGTGAGATTGTTGGTACACTGCTGCATTCAATTGCTTTCAAAAATATAACGAAATACTGGTACCAATCCTGTGCTTTCATGAGGCTCACACCCCGGGGTCCAGGTCCGATACAAAGCGGCCTTTAGCGGGAAGCCAAACGGTCAGGTAGACATACCACAGACGGACAAAGGTAAATTTACGGCGCAAACATATGCGAAGACAAGAAGCCAGCCGACAAGTCCAAGAAAGCCAAGCAGAAAACAAACACATGGACATGTCATGTGAGACTGACTCATAGAAACAAACTTTCTATGAATCAGTGGCTCAGTGCTAGTCATGTCAAAACTGAATCATAGAAGGGGTTCTTCTATGAAATACTTTTCCCGTGCATCTTCCAATGCATTCTTGGACTCTGCAAGAATGCATTGGCTGGATGGCATGAATGCATGGGTGTGCATGCAGTGTATGTATGTATGTATGTATGNATGAAATACTTTTCCCGTGCATCTTCCAATGCATTCTTGGACTCTGCAAGAATGCATTGGCTGGATGGCATGAATGCATGGGTGTGCATGCAGTGTATGTATGTATGTATGTATGTATGTATGTATGTATGTATGTATGCGTGCGTGCATGTCTGTATGTAGGCATGCATGGACGTAATGTATGTATGTATGCACGTATGTATGTATGTATGTATGTACGAATGTATGTATGTATGTGTGTATGTATGTGTGTACATATGCATGTGTGTATGTAAGTATGCATGCATGCATGCGTGCATGTATGTATGTATGTATGTACGTATATGTGTGTATGTAAGTCNGTACATGCGTGCAACAACATGTACATAAGTGTCGCTGTGCATGTATGCGTACATGTATGCTTATGTGTGTACACAGATATATATATATACACATATAAGTACTAATATAAATATATATATACATATATGCATTGGTGAAGCTTGTCGGAATGCACCTTGACGTAATGTTGGCAACAGCATTTCATGATATGAACTTGTCCCACAAGAGCCCATGGCAATTAGAACAATGNGCATGGGTGTGCATGCAGTGTATGTATGTATGTATGTATGTATGCGTGCGTGCATGTCTGTATGTAGGCATGCATGGACGTAATGTATGTATGTATGCACGTATGTATGTATGTATGTATGTATGTACATATGTATGTATGTATGTGTGTATGTATGTGTGTACATATGCATGTGTGTATGTAAGTATGCATGCATGCATGCGTGCATGTATGTATGTATGTATGTGTGTATGTATGTGTGTACATATGCATGTGTGTATGTAAGTATGCATGCATGCATGCGTGCATGTATGTATGTATGTATGTACGTATATGTGTGTATGTAAGTCTGCATAGTGTGTATGCATGTAGATATGTACATGCGTGCAACAACATGTACATAAGTGTCGCTGTGCATGTATGCGTACATGTATGCTTATGTGTGTACACANATATATATACATATATGCATTGGTGAAGCTTGTCGGAATGCACCTTGACGTAATGTTGGCAACAGCATTTCATGATATGAACTTGTCCCACAAGAGCCCATGGCAATTAGAACAATGTTGCGATTACAGCATAAGTGCAAGTGCAAACATGAAATGCATGTCATCACGTGGCTCCGATTTGGGCCTGCATGTCGGAAAGCTTTAGAATTACTTCAAGAGACATGATTGTTTGTGAAACCGCCTTCCCATGGAAGGCCGTCCGACGTTTCATTAACTAGCNTCATCACGTGGCTCCGATTTGGGCCTGCATGTCGGAAAGCTTTAGAATTACTTCAAGAGACATGATTGTTTGTGAAACCGCCTTCCCATGGAAGGCCGTCCGACGTTTCATTAACTAGCGTAAACACGACAGAGTCTATGTAAATGTATGTGTACATATATATATATATACATATGTAGGTTTCAGGTTATTATGGGTGTACTTGCATATGAGCCTCATGTTGTCATGCATGCAATGCATGTAGACATGCTGCAGCAGAGACTGTACACGTGGCAACTTTTGCAAACGGCCACCTCTCGAGTCCTCCATCGCATCTGTCGTCCATATATCACACACTCGGCAAAATCTCAGCATCCACCAGAAGCTTCCTGGTTTTGCCATGGACACGAAGAAAGCACGTACAGCTTAATTTGTCAGTACATGCATGGGCCCCACTATAGCTGCGAACTGCGGTCCTGAAGCCGGCGCCTGGCACCAGCATCGTCCGGCTCCTCGCCAAATATTTGGCCAGTCTATAAAGCTGAGCCTGAGATTCCAAGCAGCCAACAATCCAATCAAATTGCAACAACTACGGCTCCGCAAACAATTGAGCCAAGGCACATCCAAGAACGGGTCGTAAGCCTCCTCGTCCCAAAGATCGACTGTTCCGTCAGCTTTATAAAAGAGCTCAAACCTTCATCGAAAAGAATCACATTCGACAGGCACAAGCTCCACGTGTTGTCGTATATATAGTGGAGCCGAGGCACCCTGTGCATTCTTCTTCCATACTGAAAGGACTCAGGGGAATGCAGCTTGGGGACGGTGTCTGCCGGGACACCAGTTGTCCAATCTTCTTGGCCAGTGCTGGCGGATACTTCCTTAAGTAGGAACAGGCAGACGACAACACCCCAACAGAATCAAATCACACAAACACATGTGATATGGCTTCTGCAAGGACGATAATTGTGCCGTGCATCTGGGTGGTCCTCAAGCTTGCCGTCCCAGTCACTTTGCCATCACGGGTGCGCTTAACGGTTTTCGGAAGGCCAAGGCGCACACGAAGAGCCTCGGAGAGCTTCTTGCGACGGAGAGTGAACGGCCGATAAAGTCCAGCGACCCATAGCCTGACACTATCAGGAGTCTATGGTTTGCTGGCAAAGAGCAGTTAAATGACCCATATGGAGCAACACGAGGCGATGCAATCAAGGAGCTTGTTCGAATAGAATGAACACAACTTCCAACTCCAATGCCGGTATGCCCCAAGGAAGGCATTGATCTTGTAGTATTGGCATTTCGCCAAGGCGGCGGCAACAGCTGGATGTTCCTGCATGAGGGAGCTTGCAGGCTGTTCCAGAATCCAAGATCCACCACACCAATGGATAAGCAGCATCACCAGCGCAGTCCTGCAGCAAACTTCAAAGCAACACAGCACCTTTTCAGGCTCAATTGCAGCACTCCTCGCAACCATTCGATTTGCGTCGCAAATATTTGGCAGCTCGGTTCGGCCCAAAGGATTCTCCCGACCTGGACACAACAGAAAGTGGTTTCCGGGCACGGGTTCCAACCTCTAATTGCCGAAGAGCTGCTCCTTTGGGAGGTGTGGCGATTCATCCACACCCATGTCGAACAAACCGGCTGGAGCATCGCGAACCTGCAACGTACACAGAGCGATTGCATTTGCAATGGTTGCGTTCCAACGGCCAAACGACCCACCTTGGCCCAGCTCGCTTCAAACTCAAAAAGCTCGCCAGGATGAGCCTTGGAAAAGACATGATATCAAAAGTGTGTGCCTGCACTGAAGTTTAGCTAGTTTGGGGCTTCCACGCAAAGCCGGCCGAGCTGTTGATGTCCATCGCCGGGCGGTGCTCGATATCGTGGGCGGAGACGGCGTAGCCCAGTCGAATCAGTTCATCCTAGATACCCGAGAAATGAGCTCCGTTACATGCATGCGGTCCAGATGCGAATGAGAAGCTTTCACACGGCCCGAGCCGCTGAACAAGTCCAACCCGTCCCATTTTTGCATGGTGGGGATCTCCCTGTTCCACAACCTCGTTGCTTCCCCAATCAAAGTATGCTGCCAATGTGCCATGCTAGGTATGTGCCAGCGCTCCGGATGCTTGGGCTCGCACAAAAGGAGCAAGCAAAGGATGCACAACTTCGGGATCCCAAAATCCACCATGGACTGGATCATGAGGTGATATGCACTGACTGGCCTGACAGGCAGTTGGCATGTGCGTTTTCAGAGTAGGAATGAGAAGCATCGCCAAAGAAAGATTGGGGCAACCCTCGGTCCTGAAGAGGAAGACAACCACCAGGAGGCGGAACATCGCGACCAAAACTTCTGTTTGGTCACAGAACTTCTAGGCTGCCTCTATTTCCCGTTGAAAGTGCACTCTAAGAAGCCTCTATGTACCCTTGCAAGAGCAGAACTTGATGTTAAGTGGACTTTTGCAAGGGCTTCGCATGACATGTTGAGCCTTTCTGCGACTGCACAACGTACTTCATATGATGGCATGCACTCAACAACAATGCACTCTCCGATCTGCACTGCAAGGTGACACCGCTGATCATGCAACGAGCTTTTGTGAAAGCAACTAGGCAGGTTGGTCGCACCATTCTCTGAAGGCCGGCTCCGCTTCCTCGAAGAAGCAGAAGCATCATCTGTAGAAGTACCTGGCGAGGATTCTGGTTTCACATCAAAGAAAAACCAGCATGAAGTAGACATGTTTCACTGGGTATCCGCAAGCAGGAAGTGATCTATGAGCAGGTGCAGAAACTCGTTTTTCTGCTGTGTGCGGAAGCTGTGCAGGCCTAGTCCGTTTTCTTCTGGTCATTCGGAATTGCATAGAGTCCCACGAGCTCCTTGACACGGTTCTTGATGTCTTCATCAGTCACACAGGTGGTCATGTCCGTGTTTGCGAGCGCATACTTCCAGAAGTGCACCTTCAGGGCAGAGGGTGAAGATAAAAATGTTGGCACACATCCCGACCCCCAACCTGAGATTTCTGGTAGCAGCCAGGCTTGATCTGAGGATGGATGTGCCTGAGTTCGAGATTCAATCCTTTCCGATCCAGAAGTGCATGAACTGCTGCGTTTGTTGCATGTTGAATCCAGGCAAGGCTCTCAATCCACATGGACTTCACCTCAGCAAACCTTGTGCTCCATGGGGCCGTGCCGGGAGGCGATCTGCCAGCAAAGTTGGTTCCCGCCGCCATTCCCGCCTTGGCCTTGGGTTTCTCTCTCGCCGCTGGCGGAGCACCACCCTCCATCGAAGCCTCCTCTCCCGGAGCATCGGGCCCCCTTTCACCATCGGCCCCTGGCCTCCCCGCCCCATCATCGGGCTTTGCTGCAGCCGGCTCAGCGGCCGCATTGGGCTTGGCCCTTTGTGCAGGCTCCTTAAACACAGCGACAAAGCCACAAATGCCAGAAATGCCACAAGTGCAAAGCATGATGCCAGGCAATCATGTTAAGGCTCCGGAAGTTTCTTGTTGCAGCTCTGTTGCTTGCGCCTGCGGGTGCAGGAAGGCTCGCTCCGCCTTTACATCAGCCTCCGCACCACCGTCATGCAGCTCTTCTTCGGAATCATCAACTGCCACGGGGTCCTGGGTTTTCGACAAATGCAATCAAGCTGAGGGCTTCTAAAAACAATACAGGACAATATAGAGTTACATAATAGAACTTTGCCCAGGCAAGCTCAACATCAAGCAACTGCTGCTCTGGTTTCTCAACAAGCAAGCAGACCCTCGAAAGTGTGGCAAGCACATGGTCACGACACAAACAGCACAGGCATGCTGCCGCAGAAGCCATTGCTCTATGCACAATTCAAGATAAGTTGCATGACCAAAGAGTTCCTGGCAGAGCTTGCGGTAGTTCTCTCGTGCTTCCTGTAGGGAAGAAATCCAAATCGCACTGCCAAACTCCAGAGCAAATGCAAATGGTTGCCATCCGAGCCTTGATCTTGATCTTCTTGGTAGGGGGCCTCAAGTGTAAATTGCACAGAACGCAGAGCAAGAAGCATGCATTGACACCCCACAAATGTTACTGGATCAGAATAAATTAGGACCAGCAGACACACACAGAGCTCATCCACGGCCGAGTCACGGATTCGCCTCGTCATCCTCTGCCGCCTCTGGCTCCTTCTTGGTGCTACGTGGAGGCGAAGGAAGGAGCCTCGAGTTTCAACATAGGAAGATACAGCCAACGAAAAAATCATATGTGACATATGTGCCACGGCGCTTCTGCTTCAGGAGGTCCAACTTCGGGTAGTACGAGCTCCTGAGCATAGATGTATATGTATATATATATNTATGTATGTTGCGAGCTAGGTTTCCTGCCCGCTTCGAGTTAACCCTTTGACATGTGACCCATCTGCTTCAGCCAAGAAGCGGAGAGCGATTCTTCAAGGCACGCATGCGGGAGCAGGCCCTTCGGGTCAGGCTCGACACAAGGGCCTGATCCAAGCGGCTGAGTCGTGGGGCCGCAATGACAACCTTGGATGAAAGAGGATGGTGTATGGTGCCCCACAAGCAATTAACATGGCACACTACACTTCACGTATGTGTGATAGTTGCCAACCAAAGCTCTGCTTGATCGAAGATTCTCGGGGCCGGCGTCTTCGCGACGTGCAGCAGGCCTGAGGCGCAGCACGGAAAATTTCTCGACGCCTTACAGATCTTGTGTGCTTTGTAGATAGATAGGTATTCATTTGCCACTGCCCAAGACCCGCACTGAATTTGTCGAACAAATTNCAGGCCTGAGGCGCAGCACGGAAAATTTCTCGACGCCTTACAGATCTTGTGTGCTTTGTAGATAGATAGGTATTCATTTGCCACTGCCCAAGACCCGCACTGAATTTGTCGAACAAATTGTCCAGCAAGCCGACCATCATGGTATTTATATAATCCAACGGCACGGAATCATCTGGATTGCTGAATCTTCTGCATCCTTCAAACACAGCATCAGCACCTCGGACCGATTGCACNAAATTGTCCAGCAAGCCGACCATCATGGTATTTATATAATCCAACGGCACGGAATCATCTGGATTGCTGAATCTTCTGCATCCTTCAAACACAGCATCAGCACCTCGGACCGATTGCACCGGAAGACACAGGATATGATATGACACTCCACTGCTGTGCAACATATCGCCGAGACTCTGCTTGCCGTCCCCATGAGCGGCTTCATTTCGGTCGCCATGCATGCCACCAGAAACTCATCTTCCACTCCAGCCGTCTCCACCTCTCGCATATCTTGTGATATTTCAAGCAAGCCTTTACATATGTATGAGTTCTCCGGAAGTGCCTCGTCGTCATCTCCGGCTGCAGCCGGGGCATCTCCAGAGGAAGAGGCCGCCATGACCCCCAGCCAAAGCTTTCTAAGCTAGCTTGCTAACAGCACACGATCTGCAAACCTGCGTGTCCATCCAGAATTCACAGTTGTCACTGGCAGCACAATTTGCAATGGAACCCGTCTGTGCATATGTGTACATGCGAATCTAACATTCCTACCTTAATTCCTGTTTCCCTGTTTGCTGTTGTGACCTACTTACGCTTTGGCTTGGGGGGGGGAGCCACCGGTGCCGCGAACGCCTTGGGTGGTGGTGGAGTGGGTGGCAACCTCGGCGGCGGGGGAGGATTGATCTTGGCAAACCCTCGAGCGCCAGATTTGCCCTTCACGACTGCACCAGCCCGAGCAGCAGCAAGAGTATCAGCACTGAGCTTACCAGCCGGCACCGGACGGCGGAGGAAAGCTACTCTTTTCGGAGGCTCCTGGCCGTACAAACGTCCGGGTGGCAGAGCCGCCTTGAAGATGTACTCTCTCAAGTTCTGTCTCAGCTCGTTGTCGGATACCGATACCGATCTCGAGCGGTCCCGCCTGGATCGAGAGGTGGAGCTGCGGTGCTTGGATTGAGAGCTGGAGCTGCGGTGCTTGGATCGGGAGCTGCGGTGCTTGGATCGGGAGCTGCGGTGCTTGGATCGGGAGCTGCGGTGCTTGGATCGAGATCTCGAGCTGCGGTGCTTGGATTGAGAGCTGGAGCTCCGGCGCTTAGCTCGGGATTGGGCCGGACTGGTGGAGGCACACGAAGCCGACCCCGACCGCCCGCGACCACCCGGCTTCCTATTCCGTGGGGGCTCTTCCTCCATGGCCTCGAGCCCGATAGAATCCACGGTACATAAATTGCGTTTGGGGTTTGCTAGTGNCGAAGCCGACCCCGACCGCCCGCGACCACCCGGCTTCCTATTCCGTGGGGGCTCTTCCTCCATGGCCTCGAGCCCGATAGAATCCACGGTACATAAATTGCGTTTGGGGTTTGCTAGTGATAGTGTTCACTGCTCACACACAGCAGCCATCTAAGCGAGCACCCAGCACATGCGCATATGCAACACGTGTACACTTGCTGATCTCACTCCAGTACTGCAAGCAGATCACACATGCACAGNTAGTGTTCACTGCTCACACACAGCAGCCATCTAAGCGAGCACCCAGCACATGCGCATATGCAACACGTGTACACTTGCTGATCTCACTCCAGTACTGCAAGCAGATCACACATGCACAGCACAATTGAACAATGGAGGGGCACTGGGCAAAGCTTGCGTCAGCAGCTTTAGTCGCCGGCGGCTCCCGAGGACCATGACATGGTGCACATGCACTCCTTAGCCCTGCATGCAGGGCTGTTCAGCTAGAATGTCTCTGCTCTGCTCGTGCATGCACTCAATATTGAAGCAAGCTCTTAAGAATTGCCAAAGATCCTCTGCATCCTAGTGCCTCTGATCTACANTGCTCTGCTCGTGCATGCACTCAATATTGAAGCAAGCTCTTAAGAATTGCCAAAGATCCTCTGCATCCTAGTGCCTCTGATCTACAAAAGCCGAGTTCCAAGCTAGGTGTTCAGGAATATTGATGGCCACCCCTACAAGCTGAGACACTTAATGTCTGTTCTATTGGGAAGTAAGCTGTGCTGACGTACGTACGGAGTACGGGGACGATTTGAAACATTGGCTTCCCTCAACCAATATATCAAAATCCATGAACCCTAGACATGATTCATTCAATGGCTGGTTTTGCACATAAACCAACCATTGAATTTACCATGCATGCTCGTGACATGTGGGTGATAAATCAAAATGAAGACGATACAAGAAAAATGAAACGTTCTAAAGCTACACTTTTTAATTCACTGGTTTGTTGTTCTTCGTTGATTTCAAGAAAAAACTAACATTGTAAGTTTTTTTGGTGGGGTTTGCAAGAAAAACAAACATTGTCAGTTTTTATGTTGAAAAAGCTACAACGCAAGTGTTTTGCAAGAATGTAGCAAAATTTTTCCCACATCTGCGTCTCCAGGNGTTGTGAGTGTAGCATAGCTTCATAGCACCCAGGTGCCGCCGATTGCTCTGTCCAGGCCAGGCCGACATTCGGGCTTTTCTGCGACGAATGTTGCCTTCGGAAGCAAGTCCAGGTTATCCTCGGCGACGACGGATGACTACGCCCGTGCGCAGACGACACAAGCTTCGAGCTCAATGTTCCCTGCAACCACCACTTGCTGAAGCACCTGCCGTCGACCAAAAGTCGTCCAGGTTGACCAACATTCGCCTGCGCGCAGCTTTCTGACACAGGAAAAAAAANGCCGTCGACCAAAAGTCGTCCAGGTTGACCAACATTCGCCTGCGCGCAGCTTTCTGACACAGGAAAAAAAAAGACGTGGAAGCCTTCGGTCGTTTGCTACGCAAGGGGTCGAGAAACAAGGGACAACCTAAAGCTGCTGAAAGCAACAGAGTGCACATCGACGCAGCCAAGTTCGGACGGCTCGAGCAAACTGCTGGCTGCGAGCAAGGAAAAGCGACCCGGACGAGTTCAGAAAGGCCACTGCACATGCAGCGGGAAGTGGACAAACGACCGAAC